>JARVGP010001072.1:0-23025 GCA_029876185.1 Mansonella ozzardi
TTTAAAAAAAAAAAAAAAAAAAAAAGGACGATAATCTATTACCAATTTTCACAATTATTAAGAAATCATATGAAATATGAGCCTCTTTTCTGCTAAGAATTTACAATAACTTGTGTTAATCATCTTAATGCAAATGCATCACATTTTAAATGATTCACAAAGAACAATGGGCTTCTCTCTACATTGTTCAAGCTTATTAGCCTAGACTAAACAACTGTTGAATTTTCGAGCATTCTTACATTTCGAGATCACTTCTAAAGAATTATGTCGAATAAAAAAACAACATTCAGTGATTTAAATCTCTTACCTGTATACTCTCAGAGCAGTTTTTTCGTCGCGAAATGGTTCATATAATTTTTTAATTGCAACAACTTTTCGTCGACCATCAGCACATATAAAGTTGGTAACTTTTCTACAAATTTCTCGAAAATCTAACATTAATGTCACCGAAAATTTCAATTATATTTTATATAAATTAAAATACTCCCAAATCCCAGGTAAAGAAAGTCACAAATACGTACATAACGTTGCCGAATGAGCCACCTCCCAAATATTCAACAGTTGAAAGTTCATCTGTTGAATCGAATGGCACTGCAAACTCTACAGTTTGCAAATTGAAATATCGAAATTGTCGAGTAGACCTTTGACCACTTAGTGACAAAAAATGACCAGAATTTTTTGAACCTGAAATTATTGGTTCATAAATGCCATATATATAATTTTCTTGATGTTTCCATTTACTGAAAATTAGTAGCACAAAATGGACCACCACAACTTTTTCTGCCTTTTTCCGCTATGATTCAGCATAAATTGTTCAAATCTTTGCTGAAAATCTGTCCTTAATAAGCCAACCTTATTTGCTTTTTTTTCAAAAAAATATAAAATTTGCCGCAATTGACCATTTCCTTCGATGAGTTCGATCAAAACTGCAGTAAAATATTTCTGAAAGGATAATACAGTAGTAAATGATTCACTCACCGTCATTGACGAAAGGTTGCATAATGGCAGCTCTTCTTCTATCAGACAATAATCGGCGTGTATCATTTAGCGCTCATTCCTATGTTGGTTGATAAGGTTCTCGATAACGACCGTAAAATATCATTAAATGACTATTCCTTCTCGACGAAATTTCTAAACTTAACTTTAAGGACAGTGTACTTCCGAACAGCTGCTAACCGCGATGAAAAAAGAGAACAAGCGGGATCGTTTCATTTAGTGCAGTAGTAAACTGTATCAATCATATTTCGATTTCATCTTTATCTTCGGAAATCAATTTCTCCACTCAAATCGCTCAGTTGAAATTTTCATAAAAAGAACCCAATGTGAGCTTTCCATTGAAAAACTATAGTATCTACTCGACAGAACAATCGATTTCTTCCATTTCTTTCTCAATATCAGGCAGCTGAACGGAAATTACCAAATAAAAAACGATAGACGAACATTGTAAGGAATGACTTTCAAATTGCAACCCATTATTTTAAATTTGATAGCATTAATCCTACATAAAAAACAAAAAAACTTAGATGGCTAATGTATTATGGAATCCCACTGAGAAATGGTTTTACTGTATTTGAATCCACTAATTAAATTAATAAATCGACTCAATGCATAATTGATTTGAAAAGTGGAAAATCTTTGGAAATTCGAACAGGCAACATCACTTTCCGCGCTGATTCTTAAAATCTGATTTAAATATTTTATCGCACTATGCATGGAGACTACTCCATATGATAAGGTGCACACAAGAAGCTTCAATCAGTTTCGATAAGATATAATGTATGGCTGGCAAACAAACAACGACTTAGAACTCTCAAAAGCTAACTGAACTAAAAGGCTGAGCAGCTAAAATCACACATTTTTTCTCAGATATTGTTGCACGACAGTTTCTACAGTCAATAATGCCGAGATGCATTGTACTTAAAAGACTAACAGAATAAGTGATAAATTAAAATGCTAAAGGCATTCGAGTAGCTAACCTATCTGTTAGTAGTCATGTACAAAACACAAACAAAATACTACATAATAAGAAATATTATTACATGACTGAATCATAATTAAGGATGATAAGCTTTGTTACATTAGAGAGCAGTATTCCCATCCCCATCTAACAGTGATCGCCATCTGATTAAATCGCTTTACGAAAACTATAAGTCAGTCACATAATCAATTTAATAAATATTAAACGCTAATTCAACCAATATAAAAATATTCAGTACTCTGCGAGAATGTGTCATTGCAGAATAACTGCAATTACTGCTAATTCAATGCTGATACTATGTGAATAAAGACAGAGATAAAAGAAAAAATGCAATAAAATCCGAAATAGATATACTAAAATTTAACATTCAGCCAAAGAAACTGGTCCACGAAAGATCTGAGAGCTCTTTTCCATTGCTTTTGGAATTTAAATTGATTTCGTCAAGTGTGTCGATTTCTTTTTCTTGTCGAAATAGTTGCTATGCTTTTTGCTCGACGTGGTTGCACGAAATTGTAAAGCTTGAGCAGAATCGTTCGAAAACTTTCGAGTACCCGTCAAGGAACTAGCCCGTGGATTTTCCTTTACCATGTCCGTTTGTCTGAAAATAATTAATTTTGCAATTGATAAAATTCGAAAAGCTTGAGAAGAATTTTTACATTAACTTGTAAAATCTTATATTTTCAAGCAAAAAATTACATTGTTGCAGAGACAGCGCGTAGGGTATTGTATGGGTTAGCAAAATAAGAACTTGATGATCGATCATGCAATGACAACGTCGAACAACCGGGCATTCTATAAAATAAGGATATAATTTCCGTAACAAAAATCACAGTGATTATTGAAACTTTTAAAATCTACCACTCCTTTAACCCTTCCTTCCTAGTCAACACACCACATACTTTCTACCAGTACCAAAGTACCGCTATCTCCTAACAACAGTTCACAATACCAAATCCCCAAAGCGTTTCATTTAATGCAGTAGTTGGCTGGCATAGACAACGAATCAAAAAAAAAACCCTTATTTAACGAACAATCATATATTGCTCAAGAGAGAAAATGATTATCTAGTCGACATAAAAACTAGAGTACTTAATAAGCGAAGGACTAACACAGGTGGATATAACTTCAACTCTGATTTCGGACTGAACACTGTCATTTGGGTGTATTTGTTTTCCAAAACTGGATACGCCGGTGGTGGCATTGACTGGTGAGGAGACTTTTCGTAAACACCAGCAGGTTCCGAAAACATCACAATTAATTAAATATAAAAGTATAAAGTAAACGAAGAAGACTTCTTCTACACATGTATGAGTTCTGGAAATTGTTTCTGTTAACAAAACATATATATGTGAAAATAATGTGAAGCACATTAAAGCACAGAATCTGCAAATTCATCAAATTCTTACACACTTGTCAAGGAACGTTTTATCCCTTCCGAAGTAGATTTTTGTAAGTAAAGAAGTATTAACGTCAATAGAAACGCGTGGATTAACGTCAACAGAAACGCGTAGGTAAGGAAGTATTAACATCAATAGAAATGCGTGGATACAGAAATACGGAAAAAGCATACCCTTAGAGCTTGCTTCAAAATTGTAAAACGTGGTCGTCCAAGTTCAGCACTGACATCTTCATTCAAAATCTAATAGAATAATAGAATTAAACCACGCCCGACAGAGAACTTATGAGCAATAACCCGCAAAATTTTAATAAAACCCCAGAAATGATTCTTAGAACGAACCTTAACCGACAATACTATACAAACCAGCGATGCAAGCACCAGAATACCACCACAAATGAGGAAAACTGAACCAGCTAATTGTATTGGCTTTTCATAGTAATATTCCAAATTGAACAGCGGAGAATTATCCATGGAAAAATGTGTCAAAAGCAACATCAGAGCACCGCCTAGCGATAAGAAGGTGCCAAATGCGCTTATGCAAATCGCAGATGATGATCCTCGAAATTTCCTAGGAAATGATGGCAAAATGATAGGGATAAAATCTATTCCGGAAATCTCGCCACTGTTAAAATATTATCCGGAAAAAGAGATGCAAACTGACGTTCAACTGCATTTGTCACGTATGAAATCACAGCAATAGCATGCGAGGAACAAAGTTCACGGAATTCGTTGAGAAAATCTGAAATCCAATAATTTCCTAATACTTTCGTTAGCTTTCTCAGTATTACAGAGCATATTAGTTGGAGATAAGATGAAATACGTCAGCAGAGTTAATTTTTTAAAAAGGCACTTTAGACCATTCAATGTGCTAGCAAAATTAGTGAAGACGAAACCTTTAGTAAATCTTAGCAAAATCACTGCACTCCCGAATGTCCGAACCGACATCCATAAAAATCGGAAGACCTAACTGTGGCTTCAAAGAGAGGATGAGAGAGAGAAAAAAACTGACAGAGGACAATAGAAATCTTCCTAGAATACCGGTCATGTGCGCTTCAAGCTAAATTTTGCTGCGCCACAATGTGAGTAAAACCCAATTTCTAAAAAAAAATCTAATTATAGCATGCTGAAATGTGCGATGAAACTTTTCTTGGATGTGCCATCGTTAAATGATCACTGTTAGCCCTCGGCAAAGGAGCTACGAAAGAAAGCAGAGCGAAGGATCAGGTGTAGAAGAAACTGACCTAAGAAAAACCAAAATCAAAACCAAATTCGAAGTCGACTTCACTATTAAATGGGCTTTAAAAAAACCGAAACTTTTAAATTCCAAATGTAACTTCTTGCTTAAGTTTGAAAACAAGGCCAACTTCGTACCTGATCTCGTAATTTCGGAAGAAGCTCATCCAACGTTCAACTTTTTCTCTTCCTCTCAGTGATGTTAGCAATGATTTTAGCAAAGTGCATCAATATAAAAATGAGAAGACACATCTCAAAGCATATCTGTTAAAAGAAATACACCAGAAAAGAAAAAATCCCTACGTTGCCCGATAAGGAAAAAAACCGAAGTGTGCCGGATACAGGACATCCCATCCTTTCGGATAGTAGTAGAAGAACGGATCTCGTTGCGCCATAGGACCAAAATGAATTACTCGTTGGTTACCGGACCACAAAGATGGCTCCAATTCGGCTGGTCCTGTTTGCACCATTTCATCCTTACGATGCATCAACTGATGCAATTTATCTGCATTTCAGGAGTAAACCAATAATTTGTTTTGGAAAATCTTTGAACAGCTAAAACTGCCAGTTTCTTCTGAACCATATATACTTGAAAAGCGGATAATACTCCATGATGCTAATGTCGTGCATACCAAATCTAGTCTATATGTTCAATTATTAAACTTACTATGAGTACGTCGCCTTCGTTTCGATGGTTTACGCAGAATTTTGGAGGAAAAAAACAGGTGAGTTCGAACTCGTTCCGAATTTGAATCTACAAAACCTTGACGTTCTTTCGGCATCTGTAAATATATGTTCTATTAATATGATTTTTTACTGTTTACTACTAATAACATTGATTTACTGTTTATCGTTGCCGAATATTCAGACGACATTTGTCCTTCAGACGACGTTTGTCCTTCAGACGACGTTTGATGAATATTCAGACGACGTTTGATGAATATTCAGACGACGTTTGATAACGTTTGTCCTGTTTTGTTTAGATAAAGTTTTTTTCTTTTAAATGGACGAAAGAAACTCTTTTTCAGTTCATTTCGAAAATAGAAAAAAAAAAAAAAAAAACCTTACATCTCACATTTTAATTTTTTAATTTAAATCTTCAAATCCCTTCTAAATCTTTCCTACGGATTCCCAGCTTAAAATACAGAAACCTGACACATGATCACCCGATATCCGAAAAGTCAGCAAAACAGCTTATCTAAAGCCATGAAATACGGCGGTCTTACGGATTTAACTTAATAATTGTGTACTACTCTGACAAGGCTATCATGAAATCAGTTACGTGTATTTGGATTTTTACGTTCTGATAAACGTAAATTGTTCTGATTACTTGTGATTGATGGTGATAGGATATCCGGAACGCTATTGATATAAATGCTTCTTGGTATTTGTTTTTTAAGGAATTTCCTTGTTATCATTATTTCGTTCAAGAGATTAATTTTACGAAAGTAAACAGCATAAATGTGATAATTTCTTGCAGTTTTGATAAAGTCAGCAACGATGCAGTTCACTTCATCACTTTCAAAAAGTCATTACAAGATACCAATTAAAACTAATTTGGTAAAGAGTGATCAATTACAGTTCAAGGAATTTCTTCCCCTCAAATCTACGAATTATATTATGAACAATTATACAAAACCACGAGGTTTAGTTTTTTCCTTATATTTTTTTTTGATATTAATATGATTAAATAAGAAAATGCAATGACCTTTGATTATATCCTTGTTTTTGTCCTTTTTTTTGTTTTTAATTACACATTTCTTCTTTTAATTTCAGATTTCACAAACTTAAGTTTTTTTTCTCCCACCACCTGTTCTATTACTCCCTTACTTAGCTGTTAACATTTTCTTTTTAGACAATTTATTTTTCGTCATGATCTATCATAACTTCCTAATTCGTATCTTTAGTCGTGCATATAGGATAATGTCTTCTTAGAGACAAGGATTACGGCTTTATATAAGCCTGAAATTTTGCTGAATTGTTTCGCTTTTTGTACAATGATACGAAAATTTTACATTCGCTTTTGATTTGAATACATCGAGATATAGAGAGATTTTTAGTTTTTGAGAGCATAAAGAAATATCAATTATTTGATTCTGTTATTTAAAATTTGAAGTGTTTGCATTAGCCTCCATCTATCCTTAAAAGTTTTTATTTCTTCAGTAGTTTTGCTAAAATGTTTTTCTCATTGATTTATTCCAATATTCGGCAATTTGTTCCAGTGTATCTTCGGAGTTTAAATTTCTCAAGCATTTGTGAAACGTTCGTGTAAATTTCTTGAACTTTGCAGGGGAAACCTGTACCAAAGAACTACAAGCGCTTTTTGATTGCTTGAAAAAATGGGAGCATGATAATTTACCTTGTGCAGACTTCAATCGAGATTATATGAATTGCGTAGATAGGACCTATAAAGCAAATAAAGAGCTAGCTGCTACTACAAAGAAGGTAGGTTATCGTCCTATTCAATTACTAGTCATAACTTATTTCACGCTTGAATCTTTCACTCACTCAGGGGCTTCAGTTTTCGTATTTTTCGTAATCTTTTCGATATGAAATTTAGGGTGTACTTGAGAGTACAACCGATGGCAGGACAGCACTGACCAAACATCAAGTGAATAACTTAATGGCGAAATATCCACAGCCTCAACTAGGTCGATATCCATACAAAGCACTTAAGCGATTGCCGAATCAGTCGTACGCAGATGATATCTTCCATCGGAAGAAAAAATACGGAAAAGCCAATTGAGATGAATTGGAACTTATAATGCTGAGTATAAATAGAGCATTCTCCAACATTTCAATGTATTATATTAGCAGATTTTAGTGGTATTAGAAATGGAATCGAAAAACTTCGGGTAACAGTGGCTGATTCAGCTTTTTTCGAAATTCTGAATTTTTTTTCAGATTTTCGATTTTTTGGCACATATTTCTTTTGTTTATTGTTTATATCATCTAATGTTTTTGCTCCTTAGTAAGCATGTTGTTAAATGCTAACTCTAATTTTATTGTTGTTTTGCTTAATTAAGGGTAGATCCTAGTTTTAAAAGGAGTTACTAAAATATACAGTGAGTTTTCAAAAACACAATGAACAGGTGTAAATGTTTATCGTCTTCTAAATTTACACATTAGAACTGTTGTGTTTTGCATTATGATCCTCTACGCTCAAGATTTCTGTCAGGTACTGAACTTTTGACAATTCATCCAGGCATTGAATTATTTGATCTAAAACACTGCTTCCCTTCATAACATTTGCAACACCTTGCCAAGTTCTTCCCAAACGATGATCTGTGACTCGGTCATCTTTGAAATTGTATGTTCGCACTTTTTCGGCTCGTGCCTTAGTTCCTACCTGAAATATTTCCATAGTAATCGGGGATTTGCGATATTGGAACATATTAAATTTTTTATATCCTAGTAAAATATCGCTTCTCTAATAACTGACTTACTTGTAGTTTCCTAGATGATGAGTACTGCTTCTGTGTTTCATCAAGTTTCCGTTGTAACAGTACCGCAGCTAATCGTTTGTAGGCTATCTAAATGTAACAACTATACTTTAAATGGCGTGAGAAAAAATTGTTGCAGTTTAATGCTAGATTAGAAATTATAACCGTAATAAAGGTTTACATTTCTCTTGCATTTACCTGATGGTGATTATATCATAGATTCATCATTAATATGAGTGAAGAGTAAAAAAGGTTATACCTCCATATTAGAATATTGCGTCCTTTCATCCGAACAATGCACTGCTATACCGGTTTCACGATGAGTTAGACGGACCGCTGTGGATCGCTGATTTACATTTTGACCACCAGGGCCCGAAGCTCTCATTGTTTCTACTTTCACATCTGCTGATGTCACGCAAGCTTCTATCTGCAAATATTTTGTACATACAGTTCCCACGTTCTAAAACAAATTTACCTGATTACCAAAGATCCGTCTAAAACTAAATTTAATGAACTGAAACAACTTTCAATTCCTATTTATGCGAAGATAAAAAATTGAGATTTGTTTAAAAGGACATGCAACAAACAACTGAAATGAAATTGACTTTTTCTGGTTCCGGAAGAACAGTTACAACAGATGTACTTGTGTGCATGCGTGTCTTATCTGTTATCGGAAACCTCTGCACTCGATGAACACCGGCTTCATAACGTAGCGTACGAAATGCTCCATTACCCCGAACAAAAACTACCGCACTACGTATGCCTCCTGCAAAGCACAGTAAAATTGATGAACTGATTTATTGTTGATCTTATTTCCAAATTGAAATCTCAATTTACCAGATGGTGAAGCATCCATCTGATAAAGCGTCCATTTCCACTTCATGAATTGCGCGTAGTTATGGTACATTTGAACTAATTCAGATGCGAACAGAGATGCTTCGACACCACCTACACCTCTATAAAATAACTATAATTTAAGATGGCTTCAGACAAACAGCAAAATTTGAAACTTGGGGGAAGTTTTCTTAATACATGTCTATTTTATCCAACTGCGCATTGCAAATTATGAAATTACTTTGAGAAACAAAAATTTTAACGGAACTATAGAAATTCTGAAATGTATGAGTGAATAAATTTTGAAGATGGCAATTAAGTAATGACCAACGGAGTGATTTCTAGCTGACAATTGTTTAGAGAATCATATTCGGAAACAGGTATTATGGCATTGGTTAATTTGTTCGCAATAATTTCCAATTCCTCCGTTAACTGTTCACTGTCCACCTTAGCAATTTCTTGTATTTCTGCGTCACTTTTTTCTTTAAATGATAAAATTTGTAATTTTAAAGAGATATATTTAAAAGAGAAATTTCGCATTCAAACAGAAATTTTGCAAAATGGACAACCTTTCGAAAGTATATCCAACTGTGCGAGCGTTTCCAACTTATCATAAAATGTATGAGCCAATTTTGTTACATTTTCTAAGTGTCTGATAGAAGCAGAATTATTAATCCTTGCTTCGATATCCCCATCCTTCTGCAGTGCTTTCAATTTAGCAGATACAATTTGAAAATAGCTTCGTGCCGTTTCCGTACGAAGCAAATCGGCAAAACGACTGAAGAATCTCCGTTGTATCCAAAACATTGAGGTAACTTAAATACTGAATAAAACGATAGAAGCAAAAAATCAATTATTCAAATTTAAAACTGATAAAACTAATGTCTATTAATTTGATACAAAAAAAAGATGGAAATGAAATCAGTTCGGAAGCAACGTGATAAACAATTTAATTCTATACTGCCAGATTAATCCGTGCATTTTAAAAGCTTTTCTAATGCAATTAAATTTTTTTTTCTTCCAAAATTAGAAAATTTTATCAGCTCATGCTGGAAATGGAAATTGACTAAATAATAATAATAATAATATATACGAAAATCGTCGAAAGATTTTGTGGCTAAAAAAAAAAGAATTTTACAAACAAAGAATAAACTATGTTAATCAAAAAAAAATCATTTTTAATTTCTTCCAATTTCAAAAAATTTTCTAACAAAATGTTACTATTTTATACTTCACAGATGATCGAGCTTTAAAAAAAAAAAAAAAAACTGCAGTACTAATTAATCGAAATTCTAAAACTAATTTAAACGAAATCCATGCTATGCATATTTTTTGCATCGTAAGTTAAATAGAATGAATTTTGATGAGAGTATTTTGTGTGATAGACAACGAGTAAAAAGATAAAACATTTGTATGCTAGACGTAGATGATAAAAGAAAAGATAAGTAAGCTAGATGATAGGTGGAATGGCGATATTTGCTATTAATTATTCAATTGATTGATGATTGGTTCACTAATAGCTTTGTGATTGTTTGCTGTAGCTCGTACGTAGCGTGCACGGTCAATTATTATCGTAGTTTAACTTGTTGACTTGTATATTTGACGTATATCTTCGATGTTTGACGTATAACACTATAGAAATGATCCTTGGATTTTTAGATCACATTTATTTATTTATTTTTTAACATAATTACTTAGATTATAGTCACAAATAGTTTCGTAAACATTTACGTATGATTAGTTTGATTTTACTAAGATTGTTCTTTTGAATTTTTGTGAATTGTGCTTTTGAGACAAATTGAATTTGTATCATCAATTTTAACTTCATGTCAAATTTATGTTCTACCAATGACTCATCGAATAAGGACTGTACGTATCCAACGAATATACTATATATCTGCGATTATTGCTTCCGCAAAAAAATTTATATTTATATATATATTTATGTGTATAATATATCCAATTAGTATTGTACATGTATGAGAGGTGGCATAAATTTTACTGCTACCATCAAACAAACAGTTGGATGATGATTAGGATCGTATGAAACTTTTTCAAAAAATTTTACTTCAACCATAGGAAAAAAAAAGTATTATGAAGTTGCATTCTAAGTCACATCTCTTATTAAGGATCTGCTTCATAATATGTATTTGTTTTCATTAATTTTGCAATATTTGTCAGTAAAAATGTTTTTTATTTATAGCACCGAAATTGTTTATAAGAATTTATTATTATATCATTAGATGATAGTTTTTTTTTTTTTTTTTTACTATCCATTAAATAGTGCAAAAATGTTTCGCCAATCACATCTTTCTTTCGTTCTTCTTGCTTAATATTTAATGACATTCACAGATTGCTATTTGGGATCACGTTTTTCTTATTAATGATACTATAATTAGTAAACTTGAGAAATATGTAATATTTACTTCGTGATTTATTTAACTGTGAACAGTAATTCATCGTGCTAAATTATAAGAGAGTTATTAGTGTCGCTAGCAAAGAAATTATTACGAGAATATTAGGTTGATGAATGTTGAGTGATTGGCGTGGTCCAACTGTATCGGTTCGTGCACTTACGAGTTACGAAATTTCTGATGAACTCTGTCATCGGCAACTTCAGGTGAGAAAGATTTTTAACAAACTAGAAATTCTATAATATATTTAAATTTACGTGATTTAATCTCGTCGGCCTATGTTTTCTTCCTTGACGATCTAAGCATTTAATTATTTCTGAGTGTTGCGGTTACATTGTTACAGTTTGTTTTTAGGTGCTGGAGCGTCGATATGGTGGCCGTCAACGTGCTCATGCAGCTGCCACACGAATACAGCGAGCTTTCCGTCAATCTTGTTTGTTGAAACAATGGAAGCATCTGGTGTCACCCATTCAAAATAATGTTGCAGTATGTTCCAGAAGTGATAGTAATCAGGGATGTAGTGATGTTTTAAAACATGATACATCATCTTTCACAGATGCACCCAATGCTCAAACATGTCTTTATCGACCTATCGTTGCACCGGTTAGGTACGTCTGTACTTCAATGTTGATGTTCTTTCGTAAAATATAGCTAGACCGATTCATCAAACAGCATTTGAATAATGATAAACATAAATCAATGATTTAGAACTGTTGTTTAATGTGGTATTTCCTATGTTTTAGGCTGAAGAATCCATCTCCTCACATTAAGGTACCAGTGTCGGAACGAAGCTGTAAAATACCGTTGGAAGTTGGAGAAAATATTGGAAGTACCAGATTTGATAGTGATTCACCTCATCGTTCTGCAGTGGAATGTTTGTCGTCTAGACTTTCCCAGAGAAGGTTTTTGTAATTTCCAGAGGAATTTTTTTTTTATTAAGAATGAGGATAAAATTGAAAACGGGTCAGAGTAGAAATAAAAAGATATTTGTCGATCTACGTTTCGATTCAGGATTGTGACAGATGTTGCGCATCCAACAACACATGTTTGGCTTCCTCGTTCATCAGCATTTACTGGGCATAGTCATTCAAATTCGCTTCCTCGTCTCGACAGACATGCAGCATCATGTCCGGCAGTCAGGTTATAATTCATTTCGAAATAATATTATAACGTAGTTACTGAGAAATTGCATTTGCCAGGAAGACCAAAATTCATTATCATTTCTCTCATTATTAGTGAGTAATCATAAGGCGGATATTCTTCTAAGAAAGAACTCTTTTGGAAATCGGAAGCTAAAACTGGTGAATAATTTTGGTTTGGTCAAGCAAGATCAGTTCTGGTTTGACCAGCAGGGATTGGTAATGGGTTACAAATGGTTATTTTTATCAAATAGGATGTAGGGAATATTCATGGTGGGAAGTAAATTTGACATGACTTTGAAGATTTTAAAAGTTGTCATTATTAATTTCCAAATGTAGTAATTTGCATTTGTTTTTCAGCACTTCATATAATGTCCGCGGAATACTTGATCAGCGAAGAAGGCGTCAGTATAGAATAGCGCTTAATTTTTTTAATAAGTGGGTTTATAATCCGAAAATAACTAACAAGGAGCAGGAGGAGAATAAGAGAATACTAATTCGTTAAAAAAAAAAAAAAAAAGAGAATACTGATTCAGTTAAAGTATATGAATGTATTTGGCTCTACACTAAATCCGAATTAGAGCATCGAAAATATTTGAAACAATTACAGGAAACCTACACGTGGTGTGCAGTATCTCATTGATTGGGGTTTTGTTGAGGATAATTCGGTCTCAGTTGCTAATTTGTTATTGCATCGTCGTGGTTTAAGCAAACAAATGATTGGTGAATACATTGGAAACTTGCACAGTCCTTTTCAATCTTCTGTTCTAAGGCAAGCCTAATAATAAGTTTCATAGTAGTTTTTTGATTTATTCAATTACAAGGCCTCAACTTTGAACTCATTTAAATTACGAAAATGAAATTACTGGTAGTTAAGCGAAGAGTCAAGCAATAAGGAGTTGATTTACTAGTCCGCTGAAAGTATCTGAATCTTAGTGATTATATTATTGAGGGATTTAGGTAAATAAGCCTACAGTGAAGTGATTAGAAAAAAGTCAAACAAAAGTATTATCGGTTCACTAATGGCACTCACATTTTCTGTTTCGGTTGTTTTCTCGTGTCTTCAGTTATTAGTTTTAGCCATTTCGTCGACCAGATTGACTTGCATGGAATGGAAGTCGATCTTGCTCTCAGGCACACACTTTCATTTTTTCGCCTTCCAGGGGAAGCACAGAAGATTGAGAGAATTATGCAGGTATATTAATTGATCTTTCTTTATTTTTCAAAGTTACTTTGGCTGTAATAAATTCCTGTTAACAGTGACTAGATTAAGTGGATCAGCAGGTGTATAATAAACATTATTTTGAAAGTAGAATTTGGTCATTTCTAACTCACTATATCACTCTCCAGAAAACAGCATTGAATTAAACGATCAAATGATGTCGACCTTGGCAGTTTGAAATAAATTTTTTATCTAGTGATCACTGTAATCATTGTAGTCACCGTCTGCTGTCCATCATGAAAATTTGGAATGGGATGATTTTTTTTATATGTTACGAAAGAAATCTATTATGAGCATAGTTCTTTACAGGTATTTTCTGCACGTTACTCCGTCTGTAATCCCGATAAGGTTGCACTTTTTCACAGTGCGGATACAATATTCATCTTGGCGTTCGCAATTGTTATGCTGAACACAGATCTTCATTCGCCAAATATCAAACCGTCTCTGAAAATGAAATTGGAAGATTTCATCAATAATTTACGTGGAATCGATGCAGGCCACGACATTGATCGGTTCTTTTTCCACTTTTTTTTTTTTTTTCTAGAGCCATGCAGTAATGAATTATATAAAACAAACTGATACCTGATGAAGTAGCGCTGTTTCTTCTAAAACTATTATTTCTCCATTAATATAACTTCTTGTTTTGTTCAATTTCTAAGGGCGCTGTTGATTCGTATTTACCGCCGGATTCGTAATTCACCGTTTAGCATTGGGTCAGATCATGTGTCGCAGGTTGTAGTGGTTGATCGAAGTATGATTGGCAAAGATAAGCCAGTAAGTTGGATAACTCAACTTCAAATTTTGAAATTCAATTTCAAAAAATTGGAAACATAAACACATGTTTCCTTTTCTTATTAGCTAGGTAAACTCAGAAATTTTTAGAATTTGGTCGAACCACATCGTCGCCTTGTGTGTTACTGTCGTTTGAACCAGATTATCGATCGTAATAAGCGACAACCAACCAATGCTCATCAACGAGAAGTTTTTTTGTTCAACGATCTTTTGTTGGTGAATTTTTGACATCAGATTTTGTGCAGTTTGATGATAATCATTTTTTATGGAGCATTTGTTATGGTTGGGAAAGGTATTTCTGAAATTTTTATACAATTTGAGAAAACATTTTAAAAAAATATTTAAATTCAGGTAGTTCTGGTTTGCAGGAAGTCAGGTTCTTATGCTGTACTGTTAACAAATGCTTATCTGTGAAATATTCGTCAGTTGTAGATTGCAAAAATGGCTTCGAAGAAGAAATCTTGTTGCCAGTATGTGTTGCGCTCTTGGATGATGCTGCGGGGAACACGTATCAGCATGTTCGAGACTCCTTTTTATGATTATGGAATTTTGATTGCGTCACCTGATGGCCAGGAAATTTATTTTAACTCGAAAAATGGTGATGACAGGTAGGAAAAGCATACTGCTCTGGTTGAAATGGATGAGATGGAAAAAAATTTTTGCGGAGTTTTTTTTTGCATCGTTGATTTTTCTAGCAGTTTTAGACATCGTTTCGTGGCAGATGTAAAGGAGTCAGTGGCCGAATGCGCTGAAATGGAAGCAGTAAGAATTGAAGCCGAATTGGACAAGCATACGTTGATTGGTTGTAACGATGGACGACGTGAGCGAGATTCAGGTTTATCCGAAATGGAAGGCAATACGTCGAATGGTGTTGTTAATACATCACCTAACACACCTCAGCAGGCTTTAAATTTATGTTCTATACGTCGTCTTAGTTTTAATTCATTTGATAGTGGAGTTGTTGAAGAAGGTTGTGAGTCGTTTTCCCATTCAGCTCTTTCATCCGTAACGCCTTTCTACTCTTCAAAACGTTTAGAAGCTGCTATATAAAAGACATTTTTATGAGATTTGGCGATTATTACTGCGGATTTTGATTTTTACTTTTTCGAGAATTCAAAACTTTCATTTTGTATATAAATCTTTGGTGCCACTCTTTAGCTTTAATAGTTCTGCTGAGATTTCTTTGTTAATTAGGAAGGGCGTGCTGAGATCTTGTTTATTTACAAATCTGTTCATTATTGTTTTCATTACTAAATGTGCCAAACGTAGGTTACTAAAAACACTAGCTTTGATCACATTTTTAGTATAGGATATCTCGCATTCTGATTATGGTGAATTCACTTTTTGAGAAATAACTTTCATCGTCAGCTGGGAATTACTATTTAGTCAGTTCTTTTATTTTAGTATGGCTTTTGAAAGAGAGTTTCATGTTTTCATATTCTCGTTGAGGTTTTTGTAGAGGTTGAGCTTTTTATGTTAATAGTAATTTTTGACGGAAATAATTCAAGACTGGTATTATAATACGAAGAACGTATGATTAAACATGATAGAGTTGGAGAAATGTCGAAGACTGTGTGTCTCAGATTCGTTGCATATTCAGAACATCGTCATGGATGAGTCAGTTTTTTATTTATCGCTGTTTGTTGAGTTCATTTTTTCCGGTTTTTTTTTTTTTTCGGTCTATTATTGGAGGTGCTAATATTTGCTTACTTTTCATCTGTTTTGTAAATTAATCAACTTTCTACCTTTCATGGATGAGTCAGTTTTTCTATTTTGTGGTAGTCGCTCGCGCAATAGTCATACGTTATGCTTCTGTGATTACTTAGATTTTGTGTTACTCTTTTTTCTACTTCATTTTTCTTGTTCAGATCAGTGATGTTTGTGAAATAATTTCGATATGAATAGCCATTACTATCTATCTCCTGTTCATGACTGTTTGTGTCTGTGAAAGTGATGCCGTATATTAGTGGCATGTGTATCCCCTTTTTCTTAAAATAGCATGGTTGTGATAGTATTTTTTGTGTCACTCATGTGATATCTACCATAGTTTTTATGAAAATATTGAAACGTTATATATGTTTACTGATTACAATTCATTTTGCTGAAGTTTATTTTCTCTATGCGAAATCTCTGCACATTGCTGATGCAGAATGATATTTCTTTGCACCATGTGAGTTTGTGATGTATTTATTGCTTGCGTGCATAATATATGCAAGAGGATCACTTTCAGAGAATCACTCTCATATTGTGTTGTTCTTCATTTTCTGGAAAGTATCCAGAAAACAAGAAATTTATGGTTGAATTCTAATATATGTGAACTTATATGCCCTTAATTCCTTGTCCCTCTTTGTCATATTTATAATTCTCTTTTTTTGGGATTGTCTTTCACGTCATTTGTGCCGTCAGAGTTCCTGATAAATTTTCAATAAAGCCTCTGTGACCTGATGTTTTACGGTTTGCTGATTTATAGATAATGACAAAAAGTTATGTCTAATTTGTATTATTTGTGAGCAGTTTATCCTCAATTCTGGAGATTTATATGATTAACGTGGTGAAACATCTAGAGAGGTAGTGTTTTTGAAATTCCAGCAATGGACACAAACAATGAATAAAGAAGTTGAAAGTTAGAAATTCTAAGCGAAATCCAGCAATTCTTTGATGGCTGTATTGGACGGGTAATTAAGTCATTAAATATCATTTGAATCAAGTTAATTATTACACAATGTGCATCCAGAATCAATGAAGGGAACAGATAATCGAACCGGACGCCAACAACTAGACAAACTGATTGTAAAAGCGAGACGAAATTTGAATCCATTAACTACGGAAGTGCAACTCTCGACTGCTGAAACGAATACGCATGAACTATCTGAATTAGAAAAGAAAGCTCGAGAAGAGATTCTCAAGGATACTGCGCTAGGTATTCGTAGGTACGAAAAAATTGGACCGCAAGGCTGGTATGTTTCATCTGAAAATTTATATTAACTTGTGGATCGATTTTATCCATATACAATGCTATAAGATTAGAAGTTTAAGTATCGATTTACTAAAGTCTTAATAGTGGCTTATAATGCCACGTATTCAAACTGTATTGCTTAGGAAATTTCAGATATATGAAATATATAAAGAAGTAACGGAGAAACATATTTTAGGAAAAGGCCAGATTGTTTAAAAACGAATAAGAAATTTCTTGAACGGATATTGTATTCAACAGGACGAAATCGATACAATAAATAGGCAACTGCTACTTTATAGTTCTAATGACAAAACGAATATCAGTTAAATTCCTATGATTTTGATTTTTTTCGGAATGAACTAGGATGGTATAGAGCAGTGAAGATAGGCTTTCCAGTAGTGTTATTTTTACATTAAAAATCAGAATATTAAAGTTACATAATGCAATTTTATAACTGAGTTTACATGTAGTTGACTGCTACAACCTTCAATGATGTTAAAAATATAGCAAATAGGAAGTATCAAATCAAAACAATCAATATGAAACACGTTTCGGTTAATGTATAACGATTTATGACAGAATAATAATGTATGATCGGTGAAATCCATATTAGGACTAATCTTGATATGGTTTACCGTCTTATCACAATTAATTTTAAATAATTTTTCGAATAGATCATTGTTATAAGATTATGTAATTTGTGAAAATCGATTTTAGATCTAAGTATTTTTTAAGATCCATGTTGAAATGTATTGAAAATCTTATATAATATATGTACATAATAATAATTAAGAGGAGAATGTGGAGAAAGTAAAGGTCATATGCCTCCTGCTTTTTTTTTTCCACTGCCTCATTCGAGTAGTTTCTCATTCCTTCATACCTTTATCCTTTTAAATCTATAAAGTACATATAATGATTATTCTACTGTATATATTTACTTTAGTACTGTTATGTATATTTACTTTGATCGAATACTTGATTTGGTTGCATGGAATTTTTTTTAGAAACAAAATACAAAATTTTATATCTATGATTTCCATTACAATCACAAATTTCACGCGTACATTTGAGATGCTTCACCAGAATATGTTCGAAGCACATTCTCATCATTTGATTAAAAGTGGTGATATAATTTGAGTGAAATCATAAAGCAATGTTTTGTCTGAATCCAATTCATCGAGCATCAAATTTGATCGAAAAACATCAACTATCGAATTTCATAGCGCTTTTTCTTCCCAAGTACTGATTGTCTATAAAGTTTCGAGTCATAGTTACCATCATCAGTTCTAGAATGAGCAGTATTCAAGCCGTGAATACATTTTCACTTTATGGATTTCTATAAGTTTCGGATTCGTCACATTTGGAACATTTCAATTTGTTGAAGTAAACAAATTTGTTTCATATTAATTAAATGCCAAAAAATTTGTTTGCTATATATGGCGTTAGATCGGAAAAAAGTGTCAGCGTCAATATTTCATTTAACGCTTTCCATATTTTAAACCTTACGGTGGTACTGGATTGATTTTCGAAATCAATTTCAACCGTAGTGTATGGTATTAATGCAATTTTTATTCTGCACTGTAACATCGAGTTTGTATTGGGAACCCCGGAAATTTAAGATTTCAAATGATTATTCAGTGAGTAAACGAGTAACGGTACAAGTAACATCTTTCCTACTTCTGCATTGGGACTTTTTTTGCTATGGATTCTAGACAAAAACAATTTAGAAAACGGACATGCTAAATGATATTTGTGGTAACATTAGAGGAGAAGATAGAAATGTTAGTTGTGAACACTTCTTTTAAATTCAACGGTAACAAATTAATGATATGCTGCTCAATTAATGCTGCTAATGCTTTAGCATCAATTTTGAATTGACTCGTAGACAGACAAACGGTCGCTAAAAAGTATAGACGGCTTTGCTGAGAAATTGAAAAATTCAGTAACGGTAAAGTTATTAACCAAAAACAAAAAGAACGAAAGTAACAAGTAAATCATGTATTATGGTAAAAGAAGTTCCCTTTCTCTATCCATATGATGTCATATATTTTTCACAGTGCTATCAAATCACATGTAGTTTAGAATTTTGAAATGAATGGTTTCAGTGCTGCCTCATGACCCTTTTCCTTTCAGTAAGATACAATGTTACTAAGTATCACAGAAAGTAGCTGCTATCCAACAACAGATAAGGAAACCAAACTTTGATAGACTTACTATCATAACTAATAATAATAAGCTCTCACTGGTCTGCCGAATTAGTTTTAAGACAAAATAATAAATACTGAACATAGCGAGAAATCAGTGTTGCTACTCCACATTCCTACTAAAGATCGAATTTTATATGACATCAAATCATAGTCACTTATTGTTAATTACCATATGCAAACAATAAGAAAATTATAATATATCCCAACGCTCTCATTTAAGGACAAATAATAACTAAAAACAGAAACCAATAAGTTATAAAAAGAAGTTAATCTAAAACCAAATGCCATCATAAATGAAGAGCGGCCAAAACTTCCGCTACACGAGTTGTTGTTACTGTCTATCACAGATAAAACAAATGGAACGTGAACATGTACATAAATGTACATTATTGAAGTCATCAACCCACATATAAAACGAGAACTTTTCTCATAAAAAATGAATTCACCTTCCAAAATTTTCTCTATTTTATAATGAAATTTATAAAAATAAATCAATATGCATCAGCATCCTCGTCATCTGTAACTGCCTGCCCCAATTCTATCAATTTCCGTCTATATTCAAGTATCTTAGCATCCTGGTCAGCAAGTAATACCAACAAATCTTCTTGCTCCTTTTTCAGTACTGCCACTTCATCACCATTTACTATCTGAATAAAACAAGAAATTTTGAAAATTTCATTTCGAAATAAAGCATAAATGTGCAAAAAAAAAATTGTGAAAGTGCTGAATAATTCTATTCTCATCTCCCTTGTTTTCTCCCCTATCTCATCTTTTTCGCGGAAAAAGCATAAAATCCAGCGTTCCAGTAACTGTAGTACAATTTATGTAATGCTAAATAAAACCTCCACAGGCACCACTTGTTTGTAAGAATGATCCAAAGTTGTCTGAGCAATCTGTCCTTCGAGAGTACGAATTTTCTCTTTTGCTTTTTCGATGTGTGATAAAGCGGCCGCTAACGATACTCCTTGAGAATTGTACATTTGCCAGCCACGCTCCAGCTGCTCTTCTAATTCCTTATTTTGAGCAATAAGCTGTTCCACCACAGGATATTGAGGGCTCGATGACTGGAAATCATTTGCACTCTGGAACAATTAAAAATATTCGTCATATTTTAAAGCGATAACGATAAAAGCTTTTAACTTTCAATATCCAAACATACCTGAGCAACCTGGTACTGTTGCCACTGCTCTGCCCACTTTTGGTACCTTTTCGCTTCTGACTGCCACTGCAGGGCCATACTGAAATGTATATTAATAGCGTATTTAAACCAAAATTTACTTTGAAGGCTTTCGCAACTGCGTCCAATATTGGCGAAGAAATGCAACTTTAAAGAAGGAAGCTTGTAAATAAGAAATCATAATTTTGTAAGCCAAGTTAAATAGTTCGGGATGTCTTATTCAGAAAGCCGGGCTTTGAATTAAATCTTGTAAGTTTTGTGATCCATTGGTTGTAAAAATGAAATATTAGGGAGAGAAGCTGAAAGAATAAAAAATATGGTTTTGAAAAAATATTTTGGAAAAGATCTCAAGCACTTACCATTTATAGTGCTCAATTTCTTGCTGTCTAGAAATACTAGTTCCATTGATCTGGCACTGTCCAGCAAGTTGCTTCCAAAGCGAAGCCAATTCGTTTTCTTTATCATAATTCTGGGAAAAAATGACCGTTTTAACTTGCCAGAATTTGATTACTTCACTTTACATAAGTGTTTTGAATTTTACGAAATAACACCAATAAACAATTAAAAAACAAAAACATATACGTGGATTATAAAAATATCATAGAACACTATGTCATAAAAGCCTATAAGTTGATTACAGTAAGTAAAAACCTGCTGATTTTCAGCATCTTCTTTAAGCTTTTTTATCTGCTGATTTAATGAAGCGATTATTTCATCCTGACGCTTTATCAATTCTTTATATGAATTGAAAACACTATCATTATTGATACCGGAAAGACCTATTTCGGCAGATGGACATATCTGTTTGGCCATTTGAGCTAAGAAGAGCAAAAATATAATAGGTTAATTAATCTGAACATAAGTGAAACATAATTTGAACAATGACTGGCCACAGAATTCATATGCACTTCTAATCATTGCAAAACTCAAAATATCTTAAGTTTAAAATCTATTGGGTTTTAACAGTGATCAAAATCCCGGAACTTAAATGATTTGGTATTCAATTAAAATTTAAAATGTGGAAAGGCCGGTCTACCGATTAACATTATGAGATTTTTCAAAAATGACACATGACCTCTCTATTTTGTTAACACTGTTCTCCACTAAAAGGCGTGCAGTCTTATACCCAGCAATCGAATAATCCTAGCGTTTCTTGTCATAAGTGGGCAATGCCTTAAAATTCAAGCAAAACAGCTTTTTTATGAACAAAAGAAATTTTTTGAGGAACCCTCGACATTTTTGAAGAACTTCGTAAAATGATAATCCAACAACAAGTCTTGAGCTGATTTTGCCAGCGGTTGCGGTCGTTGTGCGGCTTTTACGTAATGCTCACTATGTGACAGACCTTCCAGCAGTTCAACTAGTTTCTCCTTTCCGACGCGACGCTCCACTACTACACTCAAGGCATTCTTTCTGCAAGCATTATTTAATCATTTGATAAGTGAAAAATAATGCAATATAAGTTTAATTTCAGATGCATTCTAAGGCCAAATAAAACGAATATAGATGGAGAGTCTACCTGCTTTTATCCTCGTTACTTTCATCGAACACTAAGCATATTGTAAGGAGAAAGGCTATCAACCCTCTTACAACTTGATTTTCATCCTCTGAACCTTCTGTGCCGTATCCATCTTGAAAAAGAAATAAGATGATGTTGGAAACTCATCAAAACATAAAAAAGGAAAATATTTGTATAGAGAAGAGTTTAGAAGTTCAATCAGCAAGAAAATTACATTACATTCAAACAACTTTAAAACTTGGAAACCAAAATTATGTGCTATACCTATGTGTGTCGTTAAATACTGGATATTCTCTTCGACTGATATAAACTGTGTAACTGCAAGTGAACAATTGTGTAACCATGTTGAAAGCAGCATAAGCAAACCCGCCCTAGTCTGTGGTCGACGGTTTCCCAAAGAAATCTGGAAAAATATAGCTTAACTAGGCTGGTAATTCTAATAAAAGCTCATATTTGCTCAAACTCAAAGAAAAAGATAACTTTTACTAACCAAAATTGTACTAAGGTGTTGCAAAAGTGAAGAAGGAGTTTCGGAAGGATCTGTTGTCAGTTGAACTCTAAGCAGCTGCTGTTTGAGATGATCCGCATCTAGAAGACAATGTAGCAAACAAACGCAACCAAACCATACCTGAATGCAGACTAATGCAGATGTGTACTAAAAAAAAAAAAAAAAAAAAAAAAAATTTTAAAAAAAAAAAAAAAAAAAAAAAAA
>JARVGP010001073.1:0-22981 GCA_029876185.1 Mansonella ozzardi
ATGAATCAAATTAACAGGAAAAATGAATCAAGTTAACACGAAAAATGAATCAAGTCAATTGTGACTGTTGCAACGATTGTGTATCGATGATGGGTGACAGTTCAAGTTGCTAACAATGAAATAAGATGTTGTGTAGGAGAAGTTGGTAAGTAAGCTTTTTGGTTCTGGGGGATTTTGATTTAAAATCCTTGAAGTTTAATTTCAAAATGCTATTACAGGTAAGAGAGGGAAAAAGTGCAGGATGCATACGATTCCTGTGAATGAGGTATGACAGAACGGTATATGCCGAGCATTTTTCCAGAGTGTGACAAGTTGAAACAAGTTAGCTCTTCTTTCTACATTGTTGAAATTTCAGCAGGAATGATACATTGGCTTCTTACATGTATCCATTCGTATTGCAAAAAATGCTAACATGCTACAGCATTTGCATATGTTCATTCTACTATGCTAATTAATCAGTCGCTTTTGTAGATTCTTTATCAGATTGAATGTATTGATTGGCTGAGGGTAATTTTTATAAGTCATTTATTTATTTAAAAATTAAATTTTTAATACATTTGCTATGTAGTCCTATCTGAGGATAAAATAAAATTCATAATATACTGTACTCTGCGACTAAGAAATGAATTATGATAAAATGTAGTGAAGTTATATTACTTCAAATTCTTATATATTACAATAAAATTATGTTTTTATGAGAATTCAATAAATTCTTGTTAATGACTTGTACGCTATTTGACGAGTAATAAGCGGCAACTGTAATCTAATTTAGTTAAATAAAGCCATTGCTTTCTAACCTTTTATCAGCAACATACTTATAGGCATACGACAAGTGTTTCTCTGATTTCTTTGAAAAATTTATTAGTACTGAAACGTCAGCGATTTCAAATCCCTGCGGTCGTTTGCACGAGACATATCGACATTGTATTGAAAAGGTATTTTCTTTCTTTTATGTAAAAAGTTTTATGTATATATCAGGCTTCTCAGTACATTATCATTTAACTGATAATAGCAATCATAGAATCTTGAAAAGAATAAAGTTTGCGATATCGATCTTAACGAACTTCGAAAAGACGTGCTGAATACAAAAGACGATTTGCTGAAGGATTCTCAAACTGCTGATAAATAACTCAAGTATACTTCTATCGCTGTTTTACTTAATTATTTGCTTCCGTTCTGATTGCTTTTTATTCAGAATATTGCATCAGAAACATTATCTGCTGCCTAGGCTCTTTTGAAATCACAGTTTGTGCATTGCGTAAGTTGTTTTTTATGAGAAAATTGGTTTTCAGTGACATTATTTTAGATTTAAAACCAATGGATCCATCATTGATAGGAACGATGTCAAACACCTCAGTTCTACAAGAAACAGCAACTGATACGCGTTATAATCAGTTGGAACAAACTCTGGAAAATTTCCAGGTCTTCAGTTTATTCATTCATATCTGTTTAGACAGAAAATATCTTTATATTTTTACATTTAATATGTTTTGTTTTGCAGGAGAATGCACGACAGTTGGGCGTGATTGCTAGTGATTTTACAACTCGAAGTCAGGAACCATTAAATCAGAAAATTCATACTCTTATATCCGGACTTCATGTAAAAAACTTTTTTCCAAATACATAATAAAGTAATATTTTTTCAAATTCATGTTTCGAGATAAGCTGTTCAAAATTATGTGTAGCGAAGTAGAACTTTTATTCAGGAGTTGGATCATTTAAAAAGCCAGTTTATGGATATCAAAATACCTCTTGAATTACTTGAATATTTGGATCAGGGAAAAAATCCTCAACTTTATACAAAAGAATGTTTAGAAAGGACATTGAACAAAAACAAAGAGGTGATAAGTTTTGCTTTCTGAATTCTTTTGTTACTTTAATTAATTGTCTGTTCTCAAATTAGAGCTGAAATAGCAAATCGATTTCTTTCTTCTATCCAAACTATTCAAACTATATTCCAGATGAACGGTAAAATTGAAATGTACAAGAAGTTTCGTGCAATGCTGTTGAAGGAACTCGGTGAAGAAATGCCAAATGATATGATTTTATATCGAAATTTACGAGACAGAAAAGATGCTTCTCCACAGCATGAAAATTATAGTGAGGATGCTAGTGATTAATTTTCAATTCTAAATTCTACTAATCTTTCTTGTGTTTAATTCTAATTATAGTTCGTGTGAAAAGATAATTTTTCGTCCTAACAAGAAATCGAGCAGACGAACAAAAAATTCTATTTTGTTTTTCAAAATCTTCAATTTAGTATTCTTTATACAATTTATATTTTATATAAGCCTTCTTATGTTTTTATGATTTTATTCATATTAAAGTCGGGTTTCATGAATAATTTTCTGATAAACTTATAAATATTAGCTTTCTGTGTCAGCTGTTCAGTTTTAAAACTTTTCGTTTTAAAATTATCTCTGTTTTCTTTCCAGAAACATAGAATTGTTAGTTGGATTGTGCTGCAATATGTGATACCACTTTAGAATTTTCTCATTTTTTAAGGATTCCGGCATTTTCGTGCAGGTTCTGTATGGTTTTTTTGCGGTTCTGTCAATCTCAAATAAATATTTCATTTCATTTGCATTTTTCTTTTATAGTAACAATTTTACTGGAAACTTTACTTCAAGAAAGCGATTATTTTTAAAACAAAGATGAAGCTATAACTGGAACATTTGATCTTATAAACTATTTATTTGAAGGTATCGGATGTTTTTCTGCTCTACTGTTTGAGCACTTTCTTAGTGAAGCTATAGAAAAATTACAATGTCAGTTTTCTTGCGTGGTATGCAGCCGCAAAATGGTTTTACTGCCAAATTAATACAATTTGTAAAACATTGCGAAGGTCTGGAAATTGGTTGGACTCACAATAAGCTTAGGAGTCAAGGTGTCGAGGAATTTGTAGAGGAGTATTTGCCACTGATAAGGTTTGGTATTATATTGATTAAATTTTGTCTTTACAGAGGACATCGAAATATATTCGATCTTGCTTTTCTTTTTTTTAGTGTTTTGAGTTAATTAAGAATGGATTACCTTTTTCGAATTTTTAAATTCTTAATTTTCCTGAGCTCAAATTTCTATTCATTAACATTACTCAGATTATAAAATTCTTGCTGATCATGCTATTTACTAAATATTTGATTTATTCGAACATCCTGATCCATGACTGAAATATAAGAAGTAAGTATAAGAAATTTGTGAAAATCCTATTTTATAGAATTTTTTGTTAAGCTGCATGGAAAATTTCCCAAAACATTTAATGTTTCTCCATAAAATCGTGATAATTTACGATTTTTCCATGAATTTTTCTTCTTTTTTACAGGAAAAATAATCCGCATCTTATGATAAAATTATCTCGAACTCATGTTGATTGCGATCCATTTGTGATTGGATTGTAAGTTTATTTGTTATGTTTTATAATGTTCATCTTACATGTTGATTCTGCGTCATCATTGTTATGTACCTACTCTGGCATGATTTTAAAGAAAAAATCTGATCAGCACAAGTTTTTTTAGTTACATTTATTTAAATAAATTATTATTCAGATATGAACACGGTCGCATGAGAAAACGGCGTTGTGACTGGAAGACCAAGCATCAAGTGTTATCATTTGTGGAAGAAATAGCTATCGGTGGAGACTACGTTAAAGGTGAAGATATTAGATTGCTGTTGAAAATATAGTTCTGATTTTTCAAATTGGTTCATCTCTTAGCATTTCACTTCAAACACTTCTCAGTTCAATAATTGAATTTTCAGGCCGTAAGCGAGGAGTGAAAACGATACTACCACGTGGCTTGCAACTGTGGAATACAGAAACTATTGGACATGATGTATTTAAAGTTTATAGCAAATGGAAAGGAGACCCACCAGATCCTACGGAAATAAGTAGTCTTTCTCATCCGAATCTTATACATAGAAAGCATGCTTAGAAACAACCATATTAAGTCGAGAACCGATATTATTCGTATTTAAATGATTTATCAGATCTAATCATTTCGATAAGGAAGCGAGAAGAAATTTTCAAATCACAAAAATTTCTGTTTTATGATGTACATTGTGCGAGAACTTAGTACAGCTTCTTAGTTACATCATTTCTGTTATAGTTCCAGTTATGTCAGTTTCTTCTCATAAATTTTTACATCAGTTTTATCAATGGAATTCTTAATGATATGAAAATAAAACATGACGGATTTGAATTTCAGTAGATTTTCTCTTTGTAATTTCGGCAGTCCGGCTGGCGTTAAAGTAAACATTTACAAAGTTGATAAAGTTTTTTATTGCAGGTAAAACTGTTTTTAAAATTGATGTAAAAAATTTTGAAATTGATGTAATAATGCTAAAGAAACCTTGATGCCATTGTATTTTTGCCGTGACTGGAAATGAAAAATATTAGAAATAAAGTTTTTGATTTCTGTGCGTTATCTGATCTATACTTCATATGTTACTTGCATGTCGATGGCAATGCGTTTATCTTTACAGATTTGAAACATCAGAAATATTATTTGAATTTTACACTACTAGAGAGTTTATTTAACCAAGTTATTTAAAAATTTCAAATTTTTTATGTTATCTGTGTTTTAGTGAAGATATTTCTTGTACCTTATAAATCCCGTATTTCATTATAATTTATGGACGAAACCGAGGAATTGATGGAACTAAAGGTTGAAAAAGTAATAATTTTTTCTATTATTTTTGCCAGTCAAAGCCTTTAAGGCAAATTCCAAAAAATGCTACTGAAGCAAGCAGCTTATTTTTTTAATGAATTGCTTCTGGCGAACTATACTACTGGAATGTTACCGTGAGATAAGCAAACTTGTTTTATTGAATTGGTCATACAATAACATATATGTTACTGCTATATTTTAGACTGTATGTGCTGAAGGAAATCATGGAAATGGAACTGTAAGTGAAAGAGGAAATTCACAGAATGAAAACGATGAAATTATTGCTACAGAAAAGGTTCTCAATGCAATGCTATTCTATCGACGTTATGGAATTACCAGGATTCACATGAGTATTTCTTCATTCCAGTACGTTTTCCAATTCAAGCAGTTTTGATAAAAATTAGCTTAATGTCATCTTTCGTAGTTTCTTGATGATTGGTGTATTGGGCAGGAGAAATATTTTAACCCTCATGCAAGAGCTTTACTTTAACTAGATTTTTTTTTGCTTTTAGTATGGACTGTTTAAAATCACTTATGTTAAAATCATTAGAAAAAAGAATTCATCAAAATCAAGCACTTTTTTTTTGAAAAATCAGTGACAAATAAAAACAAAATAGCGATAAAATTCTATTATTTTTCGGATTCAGTCTTATTTTCGATGCATTAATTAACCGATTTCGATTTCTTCTTTTTTTCAGAAAACTCTCAGAAGAACAGCAAACGGCGCTTTCTCCAGCTTATCAATATCACCTTGTGAAAATGAAAGAATGCATTGTTCATAATCAGAAGTAGATTTGTGAATCTAATTTGCCCTTTAATCTTGAGTAGTTGTCATACTTCATACTTTTAACTGAAATTTATTTTTCTGTTTCATTTCTTAATTGCTACTAAGTGATTTATTTATATAAGCAGTTAGCATTCTCAAAAATTTCCGAAGTTTAAAAAAATAATAATGGTTTTATTACGCCATGCTTTATGGAGATTATTTATAGGGTATTGAAAGAGATAATAGAATGCGGGGTAAGCATGCTTGGAGATGATTTTGCTCTGCGTACTGCTGTTCAGATGACACAATTGAGACCATCCAACGATCATTACATGTCGAAAGTGCGAAGTACCCTAAAACAAATTATGAGGGATTGGAGCAGTGAAGGTATTCAAAAAAATTATACTGTAATCACTATTGCTTTTTAGTAATTGAATTAAGTAAATTGTTTTCACTTTCTGTTTTTGAGCAACTTTTTCACATTCCTCTTTTTACTGCTTTAATTAGTCATTAAGTAGGGATTTATATATAATTTGTAAGTATTCTTGCGGACATTGGTCTGGGAAGACTGAACTTTTCATGAAGTTCAAAAACATTTTGATAGACTCAGCATGTAAGATTACTGTCCATTGAAGTTATAACTCATTGCATTTCCATGCTGCAAGAAAAACGAGTTAATCTTTAACTTAAAGGTTCTGTTTAAAGGTGAAGCCGAGCGGAAAAGTTGCTATAGCGATACGATGCAAATTTTATGTGAACGTTTTCCGGACAAAGAAAACCGATCAGCTATTGAAGTACTGGTTCCGGGCGCTGGACTGGGAAGATTGGTTTGGGAACTTGTTACTGAAGGTTTCTCCGTTCAGGGAAATGAATTTTCGATTTTAATGTTACTCACATCAAATTTCATCCTGAATAAATGCAAAAAGGTATTTTTGATTGGTGTTTGAAAATGAAGAGTTTTTTTTCTATATTTTTTCAGTGTTTCTAATACTTTTGAGATTTATAACTAGTAGTTCTGAATTGAATTGGAAATTTTAACATTCATACATGTCGATTTCCTAACTTGCTTTTAAATTGTGTTTCGAAAATATTGCAGAATTTTCTTTTTCAGGCAAACGAACATAAAATTTATCCTTTTGTACTAGATGCATGTAATAATTGGTCATATGGAGATCAGCTAAGACCAGTATTTTTCCCAGATGTATGCCCTGTAATGCCTGATGATGTAAGTTACTGCATGTTTGAAATCTTGATTTTTATGAATTAATGTTATTAAGTGAATTATGAACTGCAAAATTTTTTTTCTCTTCATTTTTGGTAGTGATATATTATAAAGCGCAGGAGGGTTAATAAAATATTTAGTTGGCTTTTTTGCAAATGCAAATAATTTAATTGTGTTCTTTTTAGAAATTTTGATTATTTCATTTTTTGTTTTGTTAGAGACCAAATAAATTTTCAATGTGTGCGGGTGATTTCTTGGAAGCAATGAAGAATGACACAGACCGATGGGACATTGTTGTAACAATCTTTTTTATTGATACTGCCATCAATGTACTCGATTATATTGATACGATCCATAAGTAACACGCTTTTCACTTTTTAAATTGTGTCAGTGCACAAGAAATTGTGAGTATTAGTGATTTTCTTCCAATGTTTCAGTTTATCATATTTGCTTTGAAATGATAAATTTTTTTTGAATTGTAATAATATTTTAAGGATATTAAAAAAAGGCGGTCTGTGGATCAATTTTGGACCACTTACGTTTCATTTTGCTGATGGAGAAGCAGAGGGTGCTATTGAACTCCCATATGATTCAATTATTAATTACATTACGAAAAAAAACTTTAGGTTCCAGTTTAATTTCTATTACTTTAAAATTTATATGGTTGTTTATTATTTAAATGTTTTTATTTGAACGGAGAGATCTGAATCGAGTGTTTTATAGAAACCAAATAAAAATTTTTTTTCAGGTTTGAACGCGATGAACGGGGTGATAGATCCACTCCTGCGCTATATGCTTGCAATCAAAAATCGATGTTGCGTTATCAGTATAATTGCGGATTCTTCGTATGCACCAAATTGTAGTTGTACGAGGATTTGAAATGAAGCCTAAAATCTCTAATTTTAGCTATTTTTCCTGATTTCATTCTGGGTTAGGAAGTGATGTCGCTTTATTTTAGTAAGATTGACTGTATCATCGCAAGTTTCATGGAACTGGATATTGCTACTAAAGATTAAGATGATAAGTACTGATATTGCGGGATTATTAATTTCTTTTTGAGAATAATTTTCTATGAAAACGAAATTCTAGATCGTTTGTGTATGTATAAAAGAAGACTGATTAACAATTGCCCTGGATTTCTTGTAGTAATAATATGTAAGAAATATGTTTCTTTTTTCGCTAATTATTAAAGTTAATGGATTTTAATGTTGAATAAATTTTTTGTGAAACTTTTTTATTTTATAGTGATTAACAAGTCCAATCAATTCTTATATTCTGGTCCTACAGATAAGTTAATCTACATATATTTATTTTTACTGGTCTGAAAATCGAGATGGGGGAGCAAGGTGCTTACTATTTGATGTTGTTAACACTTTTAGCAGTTTAATCGTTTAATTGCTGAATATTTCTAAAAGAGTCATTGAATTTTTGAGGTTTTCAAGGATGATGTCTTGTCAATGAATACAATCTACTGTATCAGTGAACTGCCATATAAGGAATCTAATGTTTGTTTTGAAGCTTGTAATCTTTTTGTTCTTTGGACTTAACATTCTCCGCAAATTGTTCAATGTCTTGCACTTGCGGAGACTTAAATTTCAAGCTTTCGGTTCAAAAATGATAGGGATGGCTTATTCGTAATGAATAAATCCATACAAACGTTATTCGGAATTCATCACTCAGCTGCTGAAACATGAAATTTAATAAAAAAAAGTATTTTTGCATTGTAGGACTGGAAGTGAAGTAAAATCCAAAAAAAGTTCAGAAATTGTTTTTAGTGACATTTTTTCAACGATCATTTGAATGAGCTGTTTAACTCTTGTATTTTAGTTAACTTTTTAGGCAACCGTACTTGACAATGACTTCACCGAGAAATACATGTGTATCGGATCGTAAGTTTTCAAATTTCACGGAACTTTTAAAATCTACAACTTTTCAAATCCTAGCATGACTATTTTCGAATATTGGATTCAAAAACTTGTATGGAAAGTTATTTTACTCTCTCCAGAAACTGGATATTTACTGTGTCCAGAAATTTACTACAATGAGGAAAAAATTTTGTGCTGTCTGCAGTCCATTAGATTTCAGTGTAAATAACTACAGTGATTGAAAGACATACAGCCTTATATAAGCTAAAATTACTTTTTTCTTGTCCTTGATGTTTGCAATTATTTTCATTTTTGAACTTTATAACTGACATTTCATTTTCAAATTGCATAATATTTTAAGAAATATTGCAAAATTCTTCTCTGCGCCATCTAATATATCTAGTAGAGATTTGGTTTTTCGATTACAGACCAGGTTCTGTATCAGTTGTGGAAAGTGAGAAGTATTCAGCAACTCCACGAAATATCCGAACAAATCGACACAATGCTCATATAATACGCTGGCAACGTATCAACGATACCTTTAGTAGTCGCATCATTTGCGTGGTAATTATTAACAGAATTTTAGTAACTGTGTTGAATTTTCTTTAACTTTTTTTTTTTTTTATTTCCAAAACTAGAAAGAATTTACTTTTTCTTATTCGTTTTTACAGTCTACTCAATTCTTCGATATCTATACTGTGAATTCTGATTGCTTGAGTCTACTAGATTCCACTTGCGCACATCCCTTCAATTTGACAGATGTTGATTGGTGTCCGTATGATTCGAATGCTTTGGTATGTACCCTTTTAGAAGTTTGCCTTTTTTTGATTTGTTCAGAAATTCTCATTTTAGCTTCTCTATAACTTTCATATAAAGCTTCTTCTTATTAGGTAATATATATTCAGCTGTCTTGTTCACTTAACGATGCAGTGAAATGTTGGGATTTACGAGATTTGCGATGTCCTTGTCTACAAATTCAAATTATCGGTGGAGCAGAGCAAGCAAAGTGGGCTCCATCTTCGGTCAATTCACTATGTACTTCTCATGGTACTGATCTCCGACTGTGGGATAAACGGGTAAATTAAAGAATAGAAAATTTTAACAGTGAATGTCAATTCGATCGGCGTAAATTATATATTAAGTTATAAATTTTCGTATTTCATATGAACTTTTGTAGTATCAAAATGAGCAGAAGGAAATTTTATCAAAATCTGAAAATTCCAATTTGTTTTTTATAGAATGTAAAATTACCCTTGCAAATTGTCTCAGCTCATATGCAAAAAATTTCTTGTCTTATGTGGCATCCCACAATTTCGACATGCTTTTTAACAGCTGGCATGGACGGCTATATCAAAGTAATTTTTCATCATCTTTTAAAATCTTGGATTTATAGCTTATGAAAATCTCTTTAGCCATCGGATTGTTTCAGACCTTATTTTTAATCGTTCTTATTCAGACTTAGTGAACCTTGCAGAAACATTAGGAGAAAATAGAATGATCTAATGTTCCTAGTATTGGAACTGGGAAATAGACGTATAAAAGAATAAAAGCGCTTTATAATCTTATGCCTTGTAATTGAGATGTGGAATAGCGACAACCTGACAAAGCCGCGACATTCATTAGGGATGCTATCGGCTCCAATTTGGAAAATTAAGTTTTCGGTAAGTAAAATTAATTTTGCTGAGAGATATTTACAAAATCAAATTGAATTGACAAACTTTTTTGGTCCTTGCATCATGAGATATATATGCAATTTGTCAATAATTTTGTTTGAGTATTTTTTTCCGTTCCATAGATGTATTTGACTTTGTTGAATATTTAGAGTGATGGGAATGAATTTGCATCAATACCATTGCCAGTGTATGGGCAAGTAGAGGAAAGTTGTGCATTAAGTTTATGGAAAACCAGTACTCTTGAGATCATTCAAGTAATTGAGGTTAGTAACAAAAGTTTCTGAAGAATTCATCCGTCGTCTAATTGTTTTTTCTGTTTTGCTGCTAAATCTGTTTTTGACCAATTAACATGGGATGTAAATGCTCATCAAATTCTCACAATTTTTAGTGTGAAGATGATGTTCTACTTGATCTATGCTGGCAGAAATTTCGCATGCAAAGACAAACTTATAGTTGCTTATATTCAGCATCAAGATATGGCAAATTACGGAAATACAATCTGCCGATGTTTAAAGATGTAGTAAGTACTGAAATTTTCGATTTCGGATATATTATTTATACTTAATGGGCACTAATGATCTTCTCATTGATATGAGCGCAAAAAAAGAACTTTTCAATGTTCTGACTGCCAATAATAATATCTGAAAAGATTAATAGAACCATGCATTATGCTGTAGTTTTATTACAGTCCAAAGAAGTAATGACAGAGAGTTGCTCTTCAAAAGTTGACGGAAATATCGAAAATACGTTTGTTCTTGATGAAGAAATGGAAGAACTTAGAATAAAGACTGACACTCCATTAGCAAATACCGGTATGTTGAATGTTACCTTTGATGATAGTGCATTTGTCGTCTACTAAGCATTCAAACACAGTGACTTTCATTGGTATATAGAAAATGAGTCATCAAGTTTTTTTCGGTTTTTGCATGATTACAATTATAAATTTTGCTGTACTGAGAAATTGAGGCTTTTTGGGGAGATACAAAATGTAGTTGGTTGAAGAATTCGCAAGAACACATTATAAAACTTGTTTTGCAGATGATACTAGCGAACTGAATAAACGGCCATTAATGATACGAAAGATAGAAATTATCGAAAACGGATTATATTTTACGGTACCCAGACAGCTGGATATTCTGATAACTGAGTTGGTTTCTTCGAAATGCATGTGCACTGAAAGTTTAGCTATTGAACAAGTAAGTGATTTACAGTTTTTTGAAATCAACTTGAAGGTTTTCATGAACATCAAATTTTATGTTTTTCTCAATTTAGTTGGACAACATGCACAGTTTGATAACATGGAGTGACAATATAGCTTTAAAATTTGGAATTAAAGCTACTTTCTCGGTGGAGGAGAGAACGGATGGATTCACGCATATAATTATGCAAATTATTAATAAAGAAAGTTGTTTATCACTGAATGAAGTCGAAACTATTCTTAAAGTGAGTGCAGCTTTTTTGTTATGAAAACATAAATCTGATTTGTGTTACTTAATCGATTTTGGGAATTCAATATTTTGAAGATATTTGTACCTCCCATATTATTTGTATCAATTATAAGGGTGTAAAGAAAAGGTAATAGCACTAAGTCACGTACAGAATTTCCTATTTCCCAAATTAGCCGTTCAAGAATTCATTTCGGCATTTTTCGGTAAAAATGTCTTTTTCAGAAACTATTGGATGAAGCGGTAAGCACGAATATTTCTTTGGAGAATGACTCAGTTCTGCATTTTATCTTACACAGTTTGTTTAAGATAGTAACTTCTATGGAGGTATGCTTTTTTCTGCAGAATCATAATGTGATAAATCGGGACTTTTTTGATGATACTAATATGTAGAATTATGTTTTTGTTTTTGCTTTTTTGTTGAATTCAATTTGGATAAGATAAGGGATGATAACCATTAATTATACTATTTTGTTGATTATCGAACTTACTTTTTTTTTTTTTTTTAAAGACTTCCTTTCCTTAATTATTTGATATTCCACAGTGCCCAGAAAATATCGACTTTTGTGAAAATTCCTCTAATGAAAGTGCCGCACACAGTGTAACATTTGGAGCCATTTCTTTTCCACCAAAAAGGTGATTCTGTCAAATAATTATGAACCTATTAATCTTTTGCTATTCCTTAGTTTTAAACTTACTAATCGAGTTTTTCGATTTTGATAATCTCTGCATTATTTTTATTAATTAATGCGAAAAGCGGAAGTTCTTGTTCTCTTTAAAAGCTAATCTCAAATTTAATAATATATGCATTTTATTTCCAGTACATCACCATTATTCTTAACTCCATATGATCGTTGGTTGCCATCTCCCCGCACATGTGGAGCATGTTTTAATGGTTCAGGTGTGTTCTCGTTCTTCCGAAAGATATAAGTTCTTTAGTCGCATATTCTTGCAAAAGTTATACTGTATATTTTAAAAAATTTATATTCAGTTCTGATAAAATGAACATTTTGCTAGTGATAGCAACGATCTATTATTAACACAGTTTAAAGGATATCTTGTTATCTTTGGGCGAAACGAGCTCGCTATGCAGCGTATGCAGTCGAGTAAGAATTCCTCTCAAGCGGAACCGCTGGAGCATTCTGCAGAATGGATGACACAGGCTTCGCAAGGCGCTTCTTCAAAGGTTTTTTTATTTTTGAATTCCCTTGAAAACTCTTGTTCCATGCATTATTTGAAATTACCTTTGAAATGTTCTCTCAGTTTTCTGGATGATGAACATGAAGTTAATGATAGATATGTTATTAGTATATTGCGTTCACTCAATGAATAGCAACATGAGCTGGTATTCTTTTTCCTCCGTAACATTGTTTCCCTTTATCAAAAATTCGATATCACAAGCTGTGGGACATCATTACTACTAAAGCAGATGCAAGTGATGTAGGTGTTCATAAAAAAAGCAAATAGCAAGGTGTTTCAATAAGGTATAATAAATTATATTTAAAGATATCAGTCGGATTAAAGTTACAGTTTTGCAGGCATTAGCAATATTGAGAAATGTAAGTAATAACAGTGTGCAAAATGTTCGATCATATCGTTGTTGGGGAAATTCAGGGACAAATATTCTTGCTGATGGTAATTTTAATCATTTTATTTCTATATTTTCTATGAAAAATAAATTATTTTTGAAGGAACTATTAATATATTAAATTGCCATGCTCGTCTTATATCTCTCTTATATCTCATCTTTATTATTTGTATACTGATTGAAAATTTAATTTTTCCAACTTTACCTTTTCGATTCAGTATTTTACATGTTGTAGATCATCATCATCTGGATGGTTCAGCTCCAGTATCCGTGGTTGTTATTTATGATGTATCAATACTCATGTCGGTTAGCAAAGATCTTGCTCGTAAATACCGGTTAGTTATTTTATTTTTACATTTTGTTATTATGTTAGTTAAACAGTAATTTCAGAAATTTCTTTAGCTTAATCCACTTTGACTTCTGTTACTTTGAGAAAGCTTAGATGAGATTAGTTAGATCACACAAAAATGTTTTAGTTCTGGTTGATGAATACACTAGCAAATTATCAAGATCCCTTTTATTAGGCTTATTGGTGCTAATACACTGGAGCTGTGTTTGTGGAATCGGAAAGTAGCAGAGGAACTCGGACGCAAAGATTTGGAAAATATATGGCAAATCGTTGAGCTCTGTGTGCGAATGGAAAAATCAGGGTTAAATTCGCTTCATTTTATTTTAAAATATTGTCTGTTTAGAGTGTTAGATCTCAATAAAATTTTGAAGTTTTTTTCGTTATTTTTTTTTTTATTGGGGACCTTTTTAGGTATAATAATGTTTTTTTTTCTTGTAAAATTCATGCAAGAATCTTCAAAGTTTATATTTAACCTTACTATTTTTTTTACAGTTTGATACATATTTACATATTTTTATAGTTTTAACGATTTCCCTTTGCTCATTTTTGTCCCCTTTTTGAATTTTTGAGTAGTTTTTTTTTATTTCCATTTTAGAAAATACTTAAAGTCTGGACAAGCCAAGTAACGCATTTGACGAATCTTTTGAAATGCATTTCCTTTTGTTGTTGTGAGCATGTTATATTCTATCAACGTGAACCTAAATTAAATTATTCCAATAAGATATTATTTTAAAAAATAGTCGATATAAACACTCCTTATTTCATACAGTTTTAGATAGTACTGAAATAAGCATTGTTTTACAAAAATTTCAGTTGGCGTGATCATTGTTTTTTTGATCAGAACAAAAAAACCGACATGCTAGATCTCGATTTATCAGAAGAAAATACATCGGAAGAAGATTGCATGGCTATGACAGTGCATCCGTTCGGACGTTCACTGATTAATAATCTGTAAATTTTTCACAATATCTTTTTAATTCCCTTCAGAATTGAGATTTGGAAAACTTATTGCCCGATTTTTAATTTTTTATTTTAAACATGTTTCCTAAAGAATTTCTGAAATTGTTCCGCTTGATATTCCAGATTGGATTACTTTGTGCGTATTAACGATTATCAGACTGCTGCAGTGATAATTTGTGTCTTAGATTTAAAATATAAACGGTGTTTTGAAACAATCGATGGTGGCGTGGAATCTTTAGTTACTTCGAAGTGTGTTACCTACCGTGATAATTCAGATACTGCTTTTGACACCGATCTTGTAAGTTCAAAACATACATTTTCTGTTAGAGTTTTTGGTTATGGTGAACTGAAAAGTATAAACAGCATACTAATGGAGTTGTCGGAAGTTCAATTTTAAACATTATAGTTATACAAAATATTCATTGAATCTGGTGTGGTGCTGAGGATTAAGTATTGGTACTATTTTCCTAATATTTTAACGAAGTTTCTTGAAAGCGTCGTGCTGAGTTACGAGTTGACCTGCAGCAGATTATCAAATTCTTATCTGGCTTCTTATAGATTGATCTACAAGAATTAAGTTTTGAAACTTGTAATAATTTTAAAGGATGTTTAATTTCACCAATGTTTTTGGATTAATTTCATTCTACGAAAAATTATTTTTTTTTTACATTTCTGCAAGAAATCACAAAATGTATCCGTTATAGGATTATGACAGAAAAGGTTTCCAAATACAATGCTATATTATTATTGAGCTTAGGTTTTGAGTTAGAAACTGTATGCTAGGTTCGGTCACTTTTTAATTTTTATTTTTGTTATTATCATTTTTTTTTTTTGTGATTAATATTGTGAGATGTGATCAGTATACATATTTTTCACTACAACGTGCTAGTTTCGGCGCTTTCAAAATTTTTAGAAATCTAAAGGACTTTTCAATTTCAAAAACTTTACTTTTTACTAGTTAGCTTTTTTAAAATTCTCTAGCCATTGTCCATTGCAGAGAATTCAAGTCTGAGTTTCAAAGTAATTTTTCAGCTGCAGGAAAGTTTGATGTGCAGCAAGATCAATGTGGATGCTCAATCGGAGTTGAATTTTCGTTTGTTACAACAAGGAAAAGAAAAGTAATTTGCTATAAACTGCTCTGGATAGGAACAATAATTTGTCGAAAGTGCAATTATTTGTTAAATTGGTTTTGAGAATAGTTGTAAAGAGCTTACATTATAAAATAAAGTGCAGTATCATGATAATTTCATAGAATCCCTAGAAAAGAATGTCCTGGATTTTGTTTTTGAAAATTTTTTTCTTGCCATACAGTGTATTTCGAGGTTTCTGTCAGTCCCTAATATTATTTATTGTTATTGTAACTTTCTTGTTCGTTTACTCGTATATTTCCGTTTCAGACTGGATACGAGGCAACAACCGTCATTAACAGGTGCCGCTTCAAACACTGCTCGGAGGTTTTCTTCTTTATTCCAGAATGCCCTAATTGGTCATCGTTTAGTGCCGACCCCCAGAATAGGTTGTTCAACTTTCCCATTTCAATAAATTCATTAATACATAATTATCGATTTCATGATATGAACAAAAACAAAGATTAGCAAAAAGAAAATGGAACTCCGTTCATTATATTGCTTTAGATTTTTCAGTTTAAAAAAAAATGGGATTTTAAATTGAGAGTTTAAAGTTCAAGGATTCGAACTTTTGTTGCTAACCTCTTCAGACTCATTTTTCTAAACATTTTTTTCAGTATTTTTTTAAATGAGATTTTCTAAAAAAGATGCTTTTGATTGTGGAGGCTGGTTGCTTCTATTTTGGTTCTTTTTTACAGAGCAAAACAGTACGGCATATAACCGTTCTGACCATCCTATACCTGACAAGGCAGTAATCTCATGTACTGTAGAACAGCCTGAACAGGATCCTGCTTGGAGTATCACGAAGAACAGATCTAATTTGAACAGGTTTGCACTACTATAAAAATTTATTTTAATTTTTGTTGCAGCATCATGCAACAGTATCTCAAAATTGAAATTTCATATGAAAATATGTAGTGTCATAAGGAATATTTACAAAATAAGGATGATAAGTTTAAGGGAAACCTGTGCTTTTTTATATTTAATAGAATTACTTAACAGAAAGTACGATTATTATAATTGTTTCAAATCTTTACTTCTAAAAAATAATTGCATTATAAAAAATAATTGTTAGTGCTCATTTATTGCCCTTCCTCCCCCTTATAAAAGTATGAGATCTTTACTCTTTCAAACATTGCGTTTATGTTTAATTTTTTCTTCAGTTTGTTTTATTGTCTAAAATTTGAAAGTGGAAACAACTGATGCTATTACAGCCTTCTAGATCCTCTTTGCAAAGCTCGATTCGATGAAATACGCTATAAGTATGCTAGTTTACTGTTCAGATGGAAAATGTTTTCAAAAGCTGTTGAAATAATGAAGTATGTTGATACTGCACCTCACTCAGCACCACTAAAAGGTAAATTTCTGAATTGGTATTACTATGTGACAACAATAAAACTGAGAGAGGCAATTTGGTATTGGTGATTTAAGACATAAAATTTCTTATATCTTTAAAACGATAACATTCAGCTGTCTTCTTTCTTTCATTTTTTAGAGTACTTCATTAAAAATTTTCCAGATAAATGAGGGAATGGCTAATGGAATCCATATTACTATATAAAATTCGACATAATATACTACTTTTCGATACTAACTTTGGATATTTGGTAAATATCATGAAAAAATGAAGTTTTATATTTTAGTTCAGAGCTCCTGTCCTCAATGTAACAATAAATTGTTGATTTCTGAGTGTGATAAATGTCATATCCGCTGGAATTTCCAATGCTCCTTATGTCAACTTCCTGTGCTAGGTAATTTTCTAGATATTATGTTTTCAAATAACCGGAAGTGCGGAAAGACAAACAGCCTAGTTTTTATAGTGTGATTTACGTTTTTCACTTATTTCACTTTTCTCATTCAATTTACGAATATATAATCTTCCTTGAAAGAAACCTGAAATCTTGCTTTTTTGCATCTAATTCCAGTTTATTTTCTTATTTCCATTCATTACTACAGATCAAATTCTGATTTTTGTTTGACTTGCCTTAACTTTTTTGTAGGTATGCTAACGGTATGTGCTTTATGTGGACATGGCGGGCACAGCGAACATATGGTAATTTGGTTCAAGGAAAATAACTACTGTGCATATGGTTGTGGATGCATTTGCAAGTCGGCTTGTTTTTAGAAGCAGTTCAAGTTCATCAATAATGAGTTCAAAATTGATTTTTGCCTATGTTCATTTTTAAACGTGTATGGAATGATAACTGAAGAAGAATCATTTTCAATTATATCATATTTGCACAAATTGAAATATTATATATGAGTTACTAAGTAATCCCCTTCTTCAAAATAATGAATAATAGTTTTACTTTCTTCATTTTTAACATATTTGCCAAGATGTGATGTTATATGGCTGGCAACATTCATAAGTTCCACTGCTGATAGTGAGTAAAGAGCGATATAAAATGTATTTAATTCAAATCATTATATGGTATGTCGAAATTATTAAATAAATTATACTAATTAAAAATCAAGTTAAACAGCAGAAGTTAAACCAATCTTTAACTGGGCTTATTAAAAATCTCGCTAAAGATTCTCACTAGTTTTATAGGAAGAACCATCAGATACACTCAAAGAACTATTATTTGAAATTCAGCCATTTTTTTTTTCTCCAAAAACAATTTGAGCAATACAGAGACAGGTAAGTAAATAAGTAAAATTAAGTTGGTATTATAAAAAAAAAATATGAAGATAATACGAAAACATTACCGGTAAGTTTTTATAGAATGGCAAAATGAAGGTTTTTGGAAATAGGAGTATGTAGATTGATGCAAATTTTCTTAACTTTCAACTGAGGGGTAAATTTTGAAATTTAGGTTATTCATGGTTGCAGTTATTGATTTGTATGGTACTGCTCGTAAAAAAGCTGATACAGCTTACATATAGATCAAAATAAACAAATCTAAGCATGGATAAGCATTGCTAACCAAATTTCTCTATTAATGCTATCAATTGTAACTGTTAGCAATATTAGTAAAATGTGAATATATCCGTGATTTGCAAATCGTAACAATATGTATATTCGGAATGTTTGTATTTCAACTTTTATTTCTGTTCTATGTGAAAACCTATTTTGCGAGAGTTTCGACAAAATTGAAAATAATCTTTATTGGGCTGAAATTTTGTAGCAGATGATTGGTTGACATGGAATCATCCACTTCCATGGTGGTTGGCTTCTGGATGCAAAGAGGAATTGTGTAGGGAAATAGTAAGGTATCGGAATGCTGTAGCGTTTGGAAACAGAGCTGACTCCTCTGACATTGACTTCATCCTTTTGCGATGGTACTGATATTCATAAACAAAGGATTTGGATCTTTAGGGTTACATAAAGGATCTACAATAACAGTACTTCGAATTGAGTATTAAATAATCAAGAAAAAAAAAACTGAACATCAATCATTCTTCAGAATATCAGTTTTTTGATTAAATCTTTTTTGGTCACTTTAAAATAGTTGCAGCAAGAAAATCTGAGTATTTAATAACTAACAAATCTCTGCGATGTCAATACTAAATGATTTTAGTAACTGGAATAGTAAGAATATTGAGGAAAAGTTTGTTACCCTGTTGAGATCACAGCTGGAGGTCAATTTCCTACCAATCGAAAATTGCACTCATGCCAGCCTTTTTCAATTCTTTCAGTGCTTATTCAAAATATTTCAGTGCTCCGTGCTTTCTGAAATTTTGTAATTTCTTATTAAGTAGTATCCAGGTCAGTCTTCCGTTATATCAGTATGAAGTCAATGAACGACACTTAAAGAACGAAGAATAGGGCAGTAAGATGTCAAGCAAACGGTTTTGCCAAAACAAATGTCCTCGAGAATCAGTCGTTTCTGCAAATTATATACCAGTGAAACAGATTGTGAAAATAAAAAGTAGCTATTTGAAATCATTAAATTGAATGATTTCTTAAGCTTTAAATAGATTAAAATTTGATATATATTTTGATGAGAGAAAAATTTCTCCAAACAGTCATTGTAAGCATTGCGCCATTTAAATGTATCCACAAACTCCTTTGCAATTATCTAGTACGTTTTCCATTAGGATTTTCTATATCTGAATATAAAGTCGCAAATGGTCTGAATCGTACAATGTTTTCAATAAGTGTTAGGGTCAAAAAGGGATCAAAAAAGCTTATACTGCTGGTTGATCGAAAAACAAAAAATATCGTAAGATATGTAAGATTCATTTTTTAAATATTTAAGCATTAACTAATATTCCCATACTTCGATAACTTTAATCTTTTAATTATATTTGCAAAAGTCTCTCTACTATTCAATCACTATGCGACATACTTAATTTCCATCTTCATAATATCTGATGAATTTAGATAATTAATAATTTGTTTCTTCAAGCTCTACGCAGTCATCTATTGCATGTATTTGCTATTTTTTTTGGTTCAAAATCAAGTAATTTCCATCTTTTCTTTCATTTAGCAGAATTTCACAAATAGGCAAAATTAGATTATTTGCCGAAAAAAGTGAAAAAATAAGAAATAATCTTACTAAATGATCCAATTACTTGCAACAATAAATGATAGTATTGCACAAATTCATGTTCAAATGATATTTTTCTTCTTGGACAAGCACTTTTATGATATTGATTCTATCATTTAAAAATGTCTTCTTTATTATTCTACTCAATTTATGGTTAATTTCTTCAAGATAACTATAATTCAATTGATACATGATTTATAGCTAAAATTTGAATTCAGTTTTTGCACAATTCGCAATGCGAGATTATCTTTTGTGCAATTGTTTGCTCCATCTAGTTCCACCATTTTTCAAACAGGTACTAATCCGATGAATTAACCTTCTAACACTCACTTCCATAATTATATTTCATTAGATTGTATTCCGAAAAAAATGATCATTTTACATTTCATTTAGCATACATAAAAGCTGTTACTATAGAGGGAAATGATATTTTCTGGTGCAAGAAAAATATTTATTCGAAAGAATTGTAAATTTAAACAGTTGTTGCCAAATAATTCTGTCGTTAGTTTATGGAACTTTGAGATAATCTTAACTTACGTAAAACATTGATTTGTTTTTTGTTTTGAAATTGGAAGGAAATAAATTCAAGTTACTAAATGTAACTTGTTGAATTTGATAGACTTTAAATAAGTTCTAGAAAATGGTTAGGATATGGTTCAAGTAAATTCAAGTGGTTTGTTTGCAATTTTTAACAGCAATAAGTTTGAACATTCCCATTTTATTGAAAGGAAAAGAAGATTAGTACGGTTTTTTCAAAAAAATTAAAAAAGTAACAAGTAATGGGTAATAAAATGATAATATATGAGGAGGAAATAATGCTGAAAAAAATGATGTACTTGTAAAGGAATGAGGTTTTTAATATAGAAGTGGCAAAGAGAAAAAATCAAGAAAATTTTGAAGATTCCACTGATTTTATTTTAAAAAATCAAAAAAATTTTAAAGATTCCACTGATTTTATTTTAAAAAATCAAAAAAATTTTGAAGATTCCATTGATTTCATTTAATGTTTTGAAAAAGTCAAATTTTTATTTTATTCTAATGTCAATTAGATTTGGCTATATATTTAATACAGTTAAGTCAAGCCTAGTATCACAGTTCAAAGAGTCACAATGGAACAAAGCAAAGCAACTCTCATCTCGTTCCATCAAGAAGAAACCATAAACTTTTCCTACTCTGTTCTCTTTAGTAAAATTTCAAATTGTAATTCTCCGTTGCAAGGCTTCACGTGAATGACCAACTCTTGACCATAGACCATCACGTATCGCATTGTTCCTCATGATTTACATGTCTTGCTAATCCATATATTTAAAAATATCGTTTGGTCTATAAACAAAAATATTTGCATTCTGGTTACCGCGTTTTCACAATCTATATCCATCGCTAAATGTTTTGTCCGTACCCGTTATAGTTACGTGTATCGGTTGGATGTTGTATCGATCTCTCAGGGGTTTTTGAGGGATGAATGAAGTAATTAGGAGATACAGTAATTAGGAGATACAGTAATAGGTAACATATAATAATTTGGAGGAATATGAAACGTCGAAAGGATAATAGCAGTATGGTTGTTGGACGGAATGCTTTGGCTCGCGCCGCGAAGACTTTGTTGGCTGTCTTTTGCTTCTATCTGTTGGGTCTATTCAACTGCATCACTTATACAATTCGAAGACAGTACCGTAATGTATGTTTTACTTTTTTTCCATTTCTTATTTCAAGTAATGAATGTTGACTAATAGGATAAAGTGACACTTGCTTCTAGATCAACTGGCATCACGAAGTCTCCCGATATATCTTTAAGATACAAAAGTTGCTAATTTTAGTTTACAGGAATATTTCAGACTTTCTTCACTTCTATTAGAGCACATCTATTTGAAATGTACCAGATAAAATACGTAACGATTAAACTGATAAGATTAGTATATAGATCGATTTGTCTAGGTTTCATACTCTTTCATTCTTATGATCCTTGCAAGTCTGAAGTATAAAGTCGAGTATAAATCAACTAGATGATCTGTTGTAGCGTTAAGTTATTAGAAATTGTTTCTGAACTTCAGAAATAGTGAATAAAATTTGAATTTTAAGAATGGTGATTCAATTAGCAGCATGTAATATAAGTACTTTCAAATTTTATGTTCAGAATTCATGGTTATATTTCAGGTAAGAAAACGTCAAGTTATTCGTTATGCGTATGTTCCACTCTCACCTTTATCGGCACATCGATTGAGTAAGTCTAACTTGTTTTTGATTGACGATAATGGTAAAAATTATAAATATGAAACTATTGTATCTCTAATATCTAAATTTGTTTCTATTTTTCACATGGAATTAGTGCATTTGAACAGGAATTGATTGAAAAAGTTCTCTTCATTCACATGTTTGCAAAGCTCTGGAAATTTTTTAGGTGTCGTGAGGCGAAAAATTTTGGTACTTGATTTGGATGAGACACTGATACACTCACATCACGATGGGATTATACGTCCCATGGTCAAACCCGGTACACCACCCGATTTTGTGTTACGAGTAAAGCCTTTCTTATTCACTTATTGTTTGAGGATTTTTTTAAAAAATTATTTCTAATTTTTAGGTTAAATTTTCATAATAAACTAAATACTGTTAATGAAAGTTTTAACAACATGCATTGCATCAAGAGCACAAATACTTTTAGATTATCTGTTTTGTCTATGTTTTTTCCTCCATACTACATGTCATGATGCACATTGATTCCCTGTTTGCCTTTTCACTAATCTTTTTTATCCTAATGAAAGTCTTATTTTTCCGTTTTTTTTTTTTTTTTTTTTTTTTTTTTAAAAAAAAAAAAAAAAAAAAAAAAAA
>JARVGP010001074.1:0-24396 GCA_029876185.1 Mansonella ozzardi
TTTTTTTTTTTTTTTTTTTTTTTTTTTTTTTTTTTTTTTTTTTTTTTTTTTGTCCAATAAAACCAGGGCTCTAATTATACTGCTTTTTCAAGTATCATTTTTCTTCGTCTTCTTTGAACCAATATATTTTGTACACTCATTATACATGTTATATGTGCTGTATGCAGGTGTATATTGGAGATTAATTAATCATTTATTTTCTTATATATGTGTATATACATAAGATGAAAACTTTATATCGGGTCAACTGATTGATTAATTTGATCGGTTGGTTGGTTTCATACAGATACGGGAAACAAGAAATTTCCATTTTTATTCACCGGTATTATTTTTTTGTATTTTCTTTTACTTTCCTTTTTTGTTTCATTTTTCCATTGCTTTCATTTCATTTTTTCGGTAAAAATGTTAGTTTTTTTGAAATGAGAATCGTTCCAGATTGCCGAAAGATGACTTTTCCACTGATTATTATTCGCTGTGATAATTTACCATTTCTACACAGTTGTATCTCTCATTTTTTTCGCTATCATTTTTTATTCTTGCAGGAGAAGGAATTCATATTTTACAGAAATTCCCTTATTAGCTTTTATCTTCCATCATTTCTCTTTTTCAGTCTTTGCATTCACATTTGTTTTTCAACTTGGTTTTATTATGTATATCAGGGAAAATTTTAATTGCTTAAGTGAATTTCCTGATTAAACAAATTATTCATTATGGTTCGTACATTTTTCCATAATATTATACGAACATATAAGTAGAAAATGCAAAATATGCAGATATAAAAGTTTGCTTTTGGTTCGTATGAGTTAGCAGAAATGAGTTAAAAGTTAAAATCTGAATGTTCTAGTGTGTTTTTTTTTTTTTTGCCAGATTACGTTCCGGTATGTTTTATGACTGCAATATCTACGGATCATATATAATGTAAAAGCCTAAAAGGCATTTGTCTTAAAATTACAACGATTCTCTGTTTTGCCTCATTTTCATTGATTATGTGATTTGTTAATTTATTCTTGTAGGATTTTTTCGTCCTGTGAATCATTTCCCTTCTTTCTGTATGGAAAACCTCCCGAAAAAATCTAAAAATTTTTTACCGAAATGTGAAGAATTTTTAGTTGTTAATATAAAGACAATAAAGAAATTATTAAGACAATAATTTCACACACAAAATGCTAAACGTCAAAGTGCAAGACTGTTTGTGAAAGTAGTTGCCAGATTCATTTCAAACTTTAAATTTATTTTTGCAACAAAATTTTTGATGATCACAGTAAAACGTAAGTAATACGATTTTTGCAGGAATTATCATCGGTAAGCCAATCACATGTTACTTTTCTCATATTCCAATATAATTTACTGGGACAGGCTTTGGATATCCATTTTCCATTAGCGCATTGATAAAATCTGTGACAATCATTTGGATCTTCTCTATAACCTGTAGGACCACTGCTCTCCTGAAATCAGTTTCAATTTGAGAATGACTTGTTTTTATTAGAGGAAAGTAGCACAAAATACCTTAATCGTTAAAATATCTTAATCTTATAGGGAGTCATCGATGTTTATAAAGATTTTAGGAACTAAAGTTTTTTTTTGAAAAATCTGCACCTTGCAAGTTTCATGCCTCGTATTATCATCAATAGCTAAATTTCTTTCGCATCTTTTGCCGTTGTGATTGTAAATAAGACCGTAGGGACAGAAACGTAGTTCAAATTTGCCATTATTGCAAATCCAGTAAGCAGTGCGATCTTGCTTGTCAAACTGAATATTATACCCAGTACAGCTACCTTCTGATATATAGTTTGTATCTCTTACACAATAGCCATGCTTAAAATAACACAGTAATATAGAGCAGAAAACAAAGTATATTTGAGAAAATTTGAAAGTTGATAAGATTTGCATCTGAAGAAAGAAATTAATCATAGTTAATGATAAGAATGAAAGTTTGAGAGATGCATGGAAGATAATGAACCTTTTCATCAAATTTCGCACCGTTCCGGCAGAACTGTTCCTGGAATCGACCCTGTCTACAAATAAAGTAACGATTGAAGTTGATATTATCAGCTAGAACATTTCCCTCTTTACAAGATGATGATAATTTGGAATAAATTGCTGAAAAAACTTGCTATTAATTTTTTTTTTTCATTCTAACATTTTAATTCAATCTTTTATGAAATTTTGCTTTTGAATTACAGTCTTTTCATGATTATAACAATCGATAATTGGATTTTAAAATTGATTTTAGAATTTTCATGGATCTCAATAAATGGTAGCAAAAAAAACAAGCTTCTCGGAGTTACTTCAAACATTTCAATGAAAAAATTGTCATTTTGACAAATTCAAAAAAGTCTTTAAACAGATACAGTAGTCAAAAGTGAGTTTTCTTATCACGTTAATTAATTAGGTCATTTTTAAAGATACACAGTAAAATACTATTGACAGTGAAGCTTGTCACACAGTATATGAATGACACATATGAACGTTGTGATGACGCCAATTAAAGGAAAAGAACGTATATGAATGACATATTTTTCTAAAGTAAAAGAACGAATAGATTTTTCATAATCAAAAATGGGTAAAATTTAATATAAACCATTGTCATCATCATTGTTGCAATATGTTAACTGACAACATCCATTAGCGAATTGACGATTATTAGGACATATTCTTTTGTACCAAGTACCATTAAGACAAATTTGGTAATGGCCACAAATTTCACTTTCAATCATTCGTCCATTACGACAACGTGATAGATCACAGTGATACCTACAGAAATGCCTTCTCATTAACAATTTTAATTAGCTGACAAAAAAAATTATATTGTCGTTAAATGTTTCTCTGGTATGTAACAATTCACAAGTAAACTTTCTTACCCTTTTTCACATTTCCCACTTTTATCATTAAATTCATGATTTTTCATGCAATGTCGATCCTTGTATTCATTCATTGTACATTCGAAATATCGATTGCAATCGTATTCATTACGAATAGTATTGCCATATTGACAAAGCTACAATTGAGCTTTGATTTGATTATTTAATGAAATTAATTATTAATAACTACAGTTTTATAGATATGTAGTTACCTTACGTTGTTGCTGACTCTTTTCCAGGTTTGTTGTCATTTCAGAAACTGATAATGGCGAATCATTAATATCGTTATCTATTATATTTAGATAGGTATTGTTCAGTGATACACATTTGTTCGAAATAACGCACTTCTTCGTGATTAAGTCTAAATAACAGATGAATTATCTAGTTTATTTATGTAAATGCTTAGAAATTTACAATAAGACGCATGCGACGTTTGCACATTTTACGTGGAATATAAATTTTAACTCAGTTGCAAAAGTTGCATAATAGAACAAACTTGAATATCCCATTGTTTAGCAATATATTTATTTTATTTCATAAGGTATGTAATAATTATTCAGTTTAATATTGCAACAATTCAGACAAGATTAATTATTCTCTCTCTCTTACTCTCTCTCTATCCTCTTTATTTTGCATCACTTTTCTCTAAAAATGAAATATGAAAATGTCAGAAGAGAATCACTTTATTCCTTTACCAAAAGCATATCCCGGGTGGCATTTCATTAGTATCCAGGAGCCCTGTAGACATTTCAAATATTCTTTGCAAATATTGCCAACTAAATACTGAAATTTAATATTGTTTTTCAAATAGCAATTTATTCAATTAAATCGATCAATTGTTTTAGCATTGAGCTTTTTTCACAAATTTTTTATCGCTAAGCAATAGCAATTTAACAACGATGTGCTTTATTTAAAAAAAATTTTCAGATATTTTTTCTTTTTTTAAAAATATATTCAATAAATTTAAATGATATTAAAAAATAATCCCCAACCTGACCATGATTGCATTCTGCACGCTTGAATGCTTTACAGTCAGTGGTGTGATGACATCTGTTTAAATGCTGATTCCAAAAAGTGCCAGTTTTACACCGTACACTCATCCATTTCCCTCCATCACAAACCGCATAGTTTCTGCAATCTTGTGGGATAGCTACCGTATCGCCTTCATTACATCTTTCTTCTTGTTGCCAAACTACATAACTGTCATTGTGGCGACATTTTTTGCACAACTCTGCTATAATTAATGGCAATTAAATTATACTCTGAACAATAATACCAGTAGAGTTAAGCCGTAATTAGAATAAAGCGTTGCTCCCACAAGATAGCAATAAGTAAGAGATTCCAATTAAATAACCAACTTTATTTAAATAATTTTTCTCAAAAATTGATCAGTCAATATGTTCTGGCGTAAATTGTAGTTGAGGATCTAAATGAAATTATCAAAAAAGTGAAATCGGAAATAATTACCAGCAGGATATGCCTCACATGACATTTTGTACCATTTTCCACTGGAACATTGATGATAAAATTTACAATCTAAACTATCGATAACTGTGCCCTCTATACATGACTCGTTCTAAAAGAACAATTCATTTCTTCCTTGAACAATTACTTAAATTTGATTTCTTGCTGCTGAATTTTAATCATTTAATGATTAAATCTTGATAATATCAAGTTTCTTGTTATCATTCTACAATATCAATTTATGATCAAATATAATTTGATCAATAGATTCTTCTATTCAAATTTGTTTTTTTTTTTGATTTTAATTTTTCACTAATAAATTCAACAACAAACAACCAATGAAGATAAACAGTCATTATCGGGAATGCATAACATTGCTTGACTATCCCATCGGTAGAATGGTGGACAGAAACGATGCTCAATGACACCTTTCGATGAACAAAATAAATATTCATTGCATTTCAATTGAAACGATGTGCCTATTTTACATTTCTGCAATGAAGTAGAAAATTTCGCAAATTTTTTTTTTTGCTCTGAAATAAAGATTTCATTTGCCAACCAAATTAATTTAAATTATATAAAATATGAAGACAGAAAAGTGAAATATTATGTCCCATATATTTTGAAAATGCATGATCATTTAGAATTACTGATAATTGATCATATGACTGAACCAACAATAAACGGTTACAAATTGATTAGCGCAAGATAGATCTATTCGACACATTTGATCGGCTTCAAAATAAGTCATCCCAGTTGGACATCTGTAATCCTTCCACTGACCATTTTTACAAACTGAGTACTAGAAAACAAAATTTATTAATTAATGAAAAGTATTAATCAATCATATAAAGCAATCCTTTCATTTTCCTACTATTTCCTCTCAATTTGATGATATTTTTGAATTTGAATATAACAGAGATTTAAGACAAAATTGGAAATGCGAAATTACCATTCCTCAAAGGTTTACATTCGTCTTTTACATCTAATCATGACAGCATTAGGCCAAAAAGAGCTTAAAATAGAAATGACAAGAAAAGTTAATTAAACAGGATCACTAACTTCGTTGCATGAATGAAGTGAAGTTTGCCGTTTGTCGCCATTTCGACACTTCCAGCATTGACTATTGGCCTGATGCGCTGGAATGCATTGACCGTTGAAAATAAAACCTTTTGAGCAAACGAATTCTTCCGGTACTTGGTCTCGACAATATATGAATTGTCTGCTACAATCACCCAGTGATATTGCATGCCATTTTCGATCCCTGAAGCAAATCAAGTAATTAAATTTTTGCAAATTTCTCACTTTTCTTAAAAAATCTGTTGGGATTCCAAACTACAATAAATTCTAAAGTTTATGCGAATGAAAAAATTTAATTATAAAATTTATGAATATGGAAATTAAAAGATAAAACTATAGTTGAACAATGCTCGCAGCCGTTTTGAAAATGCTTGGCATCAAAGATTCAATGCATAGAATCACAATTTATAGAGACTCTTCACGTGTCAGAAAAATTTAAATCAGTTTTTGAATTTATTTTTGAAATTAAAATTACTTGCATAAATCTGGCATTATGCAACGATCTTCAGTGTTTCGTTCTCTACACCTTTGCAATTTCGCATCATAAATAAATTCATTTTCACAATAAATAATATCCTTAATTAATTTGCTGCATCCAACATACCTAAATATTTCAGGAACATTAAAATGAAATTAGTTGCTAAACTTTGCAATCTTGAGAAAAAACTTTCCTACTTTTGTTTCACTTATCAGATTTTGGATTAGTGTTCCAACCATTTGACATTTTTATTTATTATCGATAATGGCAATTAGTTGCGTTAATTTACTATTCGCCTTTTTTTAAAAGATAAAAATCAATTTTCAATCTTTGTTTTGCAAAAACCGGAAATGCAGTACAAAGATTGAGTAATCTAATTATTTCGAATCAAAATCTTCAAATAGAGTCAATATAAATTATGAAAAATATTTCATTTTAAAAACAAGTCGCAAAGATTTCAAATTTAAGAATTTAAATTGATGCAATCAAAACAAGAGATGAAATAATTTTTATATTTACCAGGTAGTGCATTGCATTTTCGGAAGCATCATCATTCTGTTGTGTCCTTTTGTAAGATACTTCCGATTACAATATATTTCAATAGCATGTTGTCTTAATGGAGCAGATTGTTTTATTGAAATTTTATCAGGTTTACAACTTGGTGGATGAACAAAACAACCAAATGGTCGTTGCAGCATTATCATTCCTGCAGAGTAAATAAGTAAGCAATAAAAGTTAAGTTGGATGAATAAATATACGAGATTTTTATATGAGTGACCAAAATTCAACCTGATCAAAGTGACAAAACATAAATCACTAAATTTGATGCATACATAAGTCGCATGCTAAGTTGTGCTTACCCGGTAGACATGTAACTGCAAATCCTTCATGATAATTCTTGCACACATATGCTTGTTGAGAGCATATAATCTTTGGAAACATATATATTCCTGGGCCAACGATGTTGCAAAAATTTATTTCCTGCAAAGAAGAAAATTGACAATGACAAATGGAAAGCCGTGCTTAGTTAAAATATGAATTAAATTAGAATTTCTTATATTATTAAAAAATTAATCATTGTAGTAGACTTAAAATTCCATCGAAATTCATTTATTTATATTAATTTTTAAATTACCTCAAAAAGCTTTCCTGTTTCAGAATTAATTTTTCCCATTCGTTGGCTCCATATGTTTGCGCAATTTTTTTGCGGAACTTCACAAAATGTTCCATTAAAAACCTACGAAAATTTAAACATAAATTCCAATTTCAATTTCATTCACCAATAATTATTGAAGTGCGTGAAAGTTTGAAGTTTCATTAATAATGTGAAAAATTCATGATTCTATTTAACGGACCTCTCCGATCGGACATTCCTCAAGAATAGCCATTACGCAATGACCAAAGGAATTATAAAAGCACTGAACATATGCATTGCTACATGCTCCAAGTGGAATTAATTTACGTCCATCACAGATCTCTTCAAAAGTAATCCGTTCTGGATCAATCGCATCATCGTGCTGATCTTGAAAAATGATGTAATTCAGGTGACAAATCTATGTGTACAGTGCAATTTAGCTGAAGCATTTTTTACAAATTCTTAATACAATTTTAAAACTGAATTTTTTATAGATTTTGTTACTAATAATACCAAATTTTGATCAGCTAAACACTATTAATGATAACTTATCAAATTATTATCATAACTATCCATTCGATTTGCAATGGGTATTCGATTCCTTGAATTACTTTCCTAAAAGAAGTCAAATTTCAGCAAATTTTTTGAAAAACTTTGAATAAATCAAACTGTGAAAAATTTTTAAATAGAATGAATTCAATTAGTGCTTTGAGATGTCACATTCAATTCATTCTGTTTCAATGATCAAAAATTCTTTTTCACTTAATCAGCTTGAACTCTCTCATATTGTAACTGTCATAACAACATAACTCCTAGCACCTTCATAATAAGTTGTATATGAAAGTTTACTGAAATTAATTTTTAGCTTAATTAAATTTCAGCTAATGTGGCTCAGTCTATTTAGTTAAATGAACACAACAACGTCTTTTAAGTATTATGTTCAGTTTAGAGAAAGCAATCTTTTAGAGAACGAGAATATTCAATTTAAATTTGGATATCTTATTAATAAATATTTTTTTTTTAATCGATAAAGCAATTGTTTATAAATCAGTTTATTGATATTGATTGATAGCAGTTGAGATGAAAAGTTGAGAATGAAAAAAGTTGAAATAAACTATTACTTATTTAAATACTCAAACGGAATAAATAATCTGTGAAAGAATTGTCATGTAATTAATACATTATTTTGATACTAGCTAGAAATCAACAAAAATTTCTTCCATTTTTACTTAATGGAAAAGAAAAATTTTAATTCATTTTCTATTAGCAGTCAAATTTCGAATTTTTCATTAAGCAGCTTTTTCAAGGAACAAAATAATTATTACCTGAGGCAAACTCAACGTGCGCTTGCAACAAACAGTGATAAGTAAGCAGATTATCAGTGCGGTAAGTTTGCAATTTGTCATTGCTCTAAACTTTCAACGGAAAATTCGTAGTGTTTTTTTTCACAAACAACTGTAAAATTCTAAATTGAAAACTTCGTATATGGACAAACTTTGCTATAAAAATCTCATTGACTTCATTGGAATAGCAAAAAGAAAAGGATGGAAATTTCTTCGCAAAAAAACTGTTCAGTGACAAAAATCATAATTTTTATATCTTGGAATTTATCGGTGAAATTAATTAAAGTTTAATGAAAAGAACGAACAATTGAAGCAAGCAAATTTTGCTGTCAAAAAAGTCATTCGATTTCAATAACTAAACAATAAATTCTTTTTTTTTAAAGCAAATGTATTTTTTCTTTGGAATTTAAAAAGGTCCAATAATTCGGCAAAAATTTTTCCTTAATTTTTATCAATGACATTTTCTAGATGCATTTGTTTTCATTGCCGTTTCCATTCCATTTCAATTATTTTCTTGCCGGCAGTTTTTTGCATTGGTTAATTTTCTTAAGCATTATTAAATATCAAGAAAAAATTTCGCCTTTGTTATTTATTTTCCTTATTAGAAGATGCTAAAGGATGTACTAACAGGTAACATGAATATATTTGGATGGGTATTACATGGATGAAGGTAATCAGTTTTGTATTTGCAAAATTAAAATGAAATATTTCAATATCTGTTGAAGAAAATTGTTGTCATTCGTTATTCTAAATGTTGCAGCAACAATTATTTTCAAAAATTCTATTTGAAATATTTCCATAATATTTTTCAAACCATTTTTATGATATTTTCAAAATGATCAAAAAAAATCCAGAAATTACATATATGCATTTCCATAAATTTGAGATATCATATCAATTCGTTACATGCATTTCACTTCACAATGCGTCTTACACTAACATAGGTGTGTGTCAGGTAGTATCTTTATCAGTTTCTTTAACTGATCACATTTATCAGTGGTATAAATCTCATTTTCTTTTACGAACATCAATACACAAGTATGCAAGGTCATTTCAACTACAATTCCTCCTTTATACATATTTCTTCTCAGGCGTTTCATTGTCACTTTAAGATTTTTGTCTAAATAATTCTCTTCACAAATGATTGCTTTTCTTTAAAGTTACCGTTTAAATGCGTAATTTTGTAAAATTACCTTAAGCAATAAAATTTGTTAAATTCGTTGGCTACTTTTTTGTTTGAAATTATATTTAAAGCACTTTTTTCCTTTGAAAATCATGAATATAATTTAATTTTGATAACAGCTTGAACTCATTTTTTTTTCCATTTGTAAGAATGTAAATCTGACCGTGTTTAATAGATTAATTTTAGGATAGCTTAATTTTTTCGCTGTTTATTTAAAATTTATTTTCATATAAATTTCCACTAATTTAAAAAAAAATCGATTAATTCGATTATAAAAAAAGTTTGCAATTAAGTCTTCGATAATAATTGTGATGTGTAACAGTTGTGCAAATAATCCTTTTTTCATCCTTTTGAACATTCTGTGATGTTTTTCAAAAAAAAAAAAAAAAGTTATTTAATTACCAGTAATTAAAGAAATGAATTTTTCATTGCACATCTTTTCTGTAAAAGATACTACACTGGAAAAGAAGAGAAGAAAGAGTGAGGAGAAAAATTGAATGGCGAAAGAGAGAGAGGTGAATTTGTTAAAAGTCCGATTTTGGCCATTTTTGCGCAACCTTACAAAATGCATTTAACTATGACTGAATCATTCTTGTCTGTGAACGAAACAAAATTTTATGCAAAAATTTACGTTAAAGAATAAAATGATAGTTTGGGACAACATAAAGGAAATGAAATGTTTTTTTTTTTTTTTTTTTTTAGGAATGACGCAAAGGAAATGAAATGTTCAATCTTCAGATTCGTTTTTTTATTTTTTTTTCATCCAATTCTATAAAGCGGAAAAAATGACCCAATTTTCTGACATTTTCTGATATATTTTTTCTTTTTCGTCTTTATTTCTTTTTTCTCAACTTTACAAGCTTTATATCAGCCACATAATATTTAAATCATCAATCCTTATTTAATTATCTGTAATTAATTTGATTTTTAGGAAATCTATTTTCAAAGAAAAAAAATAGCTTGTTCGTATGAATATTTAGAACCTTGAGATATTTTCTGTCATTTTTTACAACAATAAGCTATTTTCAGAGAAAAATTTTTACTTAACTTACATCATCAATTAATGTCAAAGGAAGTGAGTTTGTTTTGGGAACAATCTCCTTCATAACAAACACAGCAAGAAAACTTTGAAATCTCCAATCAATCCTTTAAAAGACATGCAATGCTATATGAAAGCAAAAGCATGCTATCCATCTTCATCAATTCATTGAAATGAAACAGCTCGCAATTCTTGTAATCAATTAATTCATGAAATATGGTTCATATGCAAATTATTACTTAAAAATTTAGAATTGAAATATTCCACAGCTAATTCATTTTTCTTTCTGGAATAACACAATGAGAACAAGATAAGATATAAAAGTGATAGTAGTGACAAGTGGCAGCTGAGAAGGATTTTCTAAAAGATATGGCAAAGAGCTGAAATCGATTTTAACTCATTATTTAAGGATGAGCAATTTTCATAATAATTTATTTTTAATTCAAAATTATAATTTTGTTTTCCTTTCAGGAAAGGTATTGAGCTATGAATAAAAATTTTATGTGAAAAAGTTGAAAATAAAACTTGTTTTGCGTTTTCCATTTCTTACCCCTCTTCCTCTAAAATGATTCCCAAAATGAATTCAGCATGTTATTTTCGTAAAATCCATAAAAGTTTAATCACTTTAACTTTTACACATCTTAGAAAACAATTTGCATTATCATTCCTTCTCATTGTTAATCATTATCATCAGCATATTATAATTATCATTATCATAACTGTTGTATTTAACAATTATTAATTATTATCTAGGGACTGAATTATGTCGGCAATTTTATTTCTATTGATTAATTTTTCAATCGTTTTTATGTGCATTCTGTAATCAAATATATGGTTATATTCTAACGGATTCTCCTACTTTCTTTGTTTAACAGTATGTACAGGTATGTGTGTGTGTATGTGTGTGTGTGTGTGTGTGTGTGTGTGTATGTATGTATGTATATATTTGTGTGTGCATAAATGTATGTCACTATAACAATAGGATAACAATATATAACAATAAACTTAATTTATAAATATAAGATTAAAATCATCAATATCTCATGCCATTATTACTTGTATATCATTTAATTGCCCTATACTAAAACACATATCTGTGATATGTAAATATTGCCATAATAAAGAGTTTAATGGTTAAGATTATTAAGATTTAATGACCATAGATGAGCTAATAAAATTCATTAGACAAATAAATATCGTTATTAGTTTGATTTAGTTGCATATATGCTCAAATAAGTTCACTCTATGTGTTAGTGGTTCATTAGTTTCTCTTAGCAATACTTTCACGTTTTGAAATGTAAATAATTTCTTATTCGAAATTAAAACAAATTATTGAACCAAAGAATGTGGCAACATTAGGAACAACTAAAAAGAAAAGTATGCAAAACTAATCGATGAAGTATAATTTATCATTTTTTAAAACAATTTACAAGCTTATTTATTCACGATATGATTGTGATGATGAATTTTTGATCACTTATTTAATAACTTTTTTGCTCAAACCTGTTTATTCAATTGTGCCATTAATGATGCCATACGCAATAATTTTCATGACATACATGAAATAAGCTAAATATTTAGAGAGTAAATGAAAAAACAATTATTAACATTTTTTGGAATAATTTAAATTTCAGTCATTTTCATTACTTGTAATTTTTTGTAATTTAATCAGAGAAAAGTGTAATAAAATATAAATATTAATGCTAACACTTATTTGAAATGATAGGAAAAGGAGAAGAGATATAAATGAATTATAAAGAAGTCAATTACATTCTTGTTTACATAGACGGGTCAAGAAGAAAACACGTTTTTCAAGGTGGGAAGATTTGGAATAAACAACCTCCTGCTTTTATTCATTTCTAATTTTGTTTATTTCTTATGCATCAATCCATCCATCCATTTTCAAATTGTACTTTTATAATTTTTCCAACAAATTTTCGATCTCACTAATTCATTTATTTTAATTACCATATATTCCATAGTTTACTAAAACAGTTTACTAGGGCAAATTTACCTTTTATTTTTTTGAACCTTTCGGAATGAATTAAAGTACATACCCAAATCGGGTATTAAAAACTTAAAAAAGTTTTTAAAGATGACAGTGCAATGATTGTTGATACATTGAATAAAGTAACTTATTTGGATTGTTATTAGTGATAAATATCTATCCAGCTTATCTATGTAGCATTTACTGTTATTGTAATGTCACGTCAAAAATTTTCATTTAGAGCTAGTAAAGTCTTGACATGTTAGATCACTCCATATGATAATAAAAAGCAGCTTATCACTTTTTACTTTGCACTAATCAAGTTGCTCGGATTTAAACTTTTGATAATTCCAGTAGAATTTGTAGAAATCTGTTCCTTTTGTCATTTTGACATTTACAATTGAAAAAGATAAAAATGTCACAAATTGTAAGTCATAAAATTTCCTTGTTAAGTTTGACAACCGGTTGCGATTAGTTGTTGTTAATATAAATGATATAGCAGTTATTACTGCTATTACAGATTCTTGGCAACAAAAATTCTACTTCATTATTTGATAGATATAGTAAAAATTTCAATTTAAATAGATTTTAAACTGCGTACTTTTTTGTTATCGAATTTTGAGATAAAATTTTGCGCTTCCATGATTTTAATGCAATAGCTCGAACTGAATTTAGTGCAATAGCTTGAATTAATCTTCAATGTAAGAGACACTTTCCATGATTAATTTAAAACATTCATTAAAATGCACATGCACATGATTAACTTAGCATGTGATAAAATTAAAAATCTTGGGAAAATATTACGTTTACGATACATTTATATGTCTTTTCAGTAAGCAATTAAATAAGACAATTTCTATGGTTTAATTAAAACATTCAATTAAACAGTTCGAATAACAGTTTTTTTGCATACATGACCGACATACTTTTGCTGATTAAAATTTATGAATGTTTAGAATTAAATGAATTGGTGATATCTTTTCTAGAATTAAGAAATATCGAAATTCCACTGAAAAGATTTGCTACAGCTAAAATTCTTCAAACAAATCGTACTTCATGCATGCAGTTTTGTTTTAAGATTTTAGCTATTTTATTTCATGCATCCAATGATAATTGCAGCAAAGTTTAATTTCATGCGAAGCCAATGACGAAAATATTCGTACCGTTTCTTCTGATCGACTGATTGGCCGCCGGATAAAGGTCAATAGAGTTTAGAATTTTTTTTTTTTTGGTGAATGTCGAAAATTTGCCACTTCACCGTTTTTTCACTCTTCTTCTTCCCTTATTCATTCAATCAACTCACCAACTTTATTTTCTCTCTCGGATTTTCCCTTTTCTGCCTCACTTCACATTCATTTTCCCCTTCTTGCTCATTATAAATAACCGATGTTTCCCACTGAAATAGTAGAAAGTCGAATTATTTATTTATTAAATTACTTAGTTTTGTATTTCTTGATAGAATATGGAAGCGAAATTATTTATTTATATTCAATTTACCTGGTATTTGCTCTCATCATTCTTAATAAAATAGCAAATAAAGAAAGTGGTTAAATAGGTGAATACCAAAAAACTGATTAAAAAATTAGTTCTAGAGACTTTTCAGAAGCTTATTTTAATACTTTCAAAAAAGAAACGGAAAAACTTTTCCTCTAAACTCAAATTATGATAAAAAGTGACTTAAAACAATTTTTTTCACTCACAGTCAGATTATCACAGTTAGAGAATAATTGATCTCTATTTCCGAATATTTAGATTCCGAATTTCTTCGTGTTCTGTCCAATTTGAAGACTTTTTTTTAAATTCTTATCTTTTTTATGAGATCTTATCGTTTATTTTTGCCTGAAAATTTTCTCCTGTTTAAAATGTGCAAAAAAAGTGGTTAATGCATATTGTGTTAATGCATACATATTGCAGGAAAAGAAAAAAACAAGTTTTTCAACTTCAATCAAATTTGTTAATTTTGGAAAAAAAATGAAAACTTTTCTTGCCAAAAAATGGAAATTAAAATATGACAGTATGCCATTACCACCCTTATATCTGTCTATTCTATGATGAATTTCTTATTAATATTTTTTTTTTTTTTTGAATGACATATTTAAAGTAAATGAAAAGAATTATATGCATTTTACAAAATAATTTTTTGTCATAAGTTTGAGAACATGAATTTCAGGTAATGAACAAAGAAATGACGGAACGGAACCAACGAAACAGAAAGACGGAATCTAGGCTGAAAACAAAGTTGATAAAACGATGCAATAGATGCTGCTTTAATTTACTGCACATAACAACCGCTACCTTACTTATCGGTTTCTTGGAATTATGGTATTTTTCATATGAGGTAAGAGATTTTGATAAGAACGAAGAACTTGACCAATTAAGCTTTTTAAATTATGATTATTGATTGATTGAAAAAAATTTTGCACAATATTTTGAGCATTTAAATTGATCTAGTTTAGATTTTTTCAACAATATACCATTTTGTCCAAACGGGTGAACAATATTTTCTTTCATTATCCATATCATTATTTGGTATACTTCTTGCATTCACTGCTTCTATCTTACTTTTCGTTGCTATCAAAACATCAACACCATATCTGTTGGTACCACATTTGCTAATGCAGGTAATACATCCTGATTTTTTCTGAATTCCACTTTTTTTTTCAAAAATTAAAAAGATGGATAAATAAGAACTTATTGCCAAGTATAAATAATGAAACTTAATAATACAACTAATACCCGCTTATATTCATTTTTTCTATATATATATATATATATATATATTCCTTTGATTAGTTCGATCCGATATTCATTTGTAATTTCAATGGCTCAATTATTTTTTATAAAAGATGAATGATTATTTTTGCATGAATTTAATTCTGAAAAATTTCAGGCTGCAGCAGTATGTGTTCTCTTACTTGTTTTTTTATTTTGCTTGTTTGCTCTAATGACTGGAACAAGTTTGGATTTCAGGTGCAATACCTTTATTAATTTGAAAAGGAAAAAAAATCATTGAAATCTACCAGAGAAATTCGTTCATTTAATTTGTGGCGAATTTATCTCTTATATCAAAAAAAAAATTATCATTTCTTTTCAAAAAACATTTCATATTCATAATAAACTCAAACGAGTGAGATTCATTCTTTTAAAGTTTGAGATTTTTTATCAGAATTTCCCAATCTAAGCATCTAAATTAGGTAGGCTTTCAAGAATGGCGAAAAATGCCATTTGCATAATCTTTCCTTTCATTCAACCATTTGTCAAACTCTTGCAATCATTTTGCCGATTTTATTATTACCTGTTATGGGAATTAATTACTACATAGGAGAAATCCCAGACTGGTTGCTAAGAGTAATTGGTTCAACAGAAGAATGCAAAGCTGTTAAATGCAAATTTATTTGTCCAAACAATATTATAAAATGATAAAATCAGTAGAGGATCGATCCATGCTGATAGTTGTAAGATAAAGAAATCCCCAGTCTAATAACACTTGATGGAATCAATAATATTAAGGGACAAATAGATCTAAATACATACAAAGCATTTACTGTAGCATTACGTTATCAAATAGATACAGTGCACATGTAGAAAGATGGTAGTAAACAAACCAAGCATAGATCGTCTGTATTTGAAGGAGAAATTGCAAACAGATATTATAGTCAATATGAAAAAGATATTTTTGAGATAGTATACAACTAAAGTATTTTATTTGGACGCCTGAATTAAATTTTCTTCAAGTCTCTCGACACTATCCATTCTTATGCAAGACCCGTTTACATTCATTAATTAGTTTGACATAGGCCGAGTTTACAAATGAAATATAATCTAGATAAATGATATATTTCTTATGCAAGATTTGTTTTCAAAAATAAAAAACTTCGATGAAATTTTATTTAATATAAAAAAAAAGTATTATATAAATTTCAGGATTGTTAATGTGGAAGATAATACTGTTAATGATATGGCATTGAATATGACAAGTAAATCAAGCTATGAGCTAATTTACATATCCCGAGCATTTGCTTTAATCTTATTGCTTATTTGTATATTTCTATTTTTACTTGATTTAGTGCAGGTTATTCCTTTTAATGTTTATTTTCAATCTTAAAATTCAATGAAATTTGAGAATTTCAAATGATTAAGACGAATTGAAGCAAAACTTATTAAACAAGATGGAAAGGAAGAGAAATTGCATTTTGGTAATTTTAAAATAAAATTTCTAGATATGGATGCTCATTATTGTTTTTCGATGTTTTTTCTATTTGCAAAGAAAAGCAATTCTTAAAAATGAATGCATGGCTGTCACAAATGGGAATACATCTAGGATACAAATTAACGGCAAAAGACAGAAATGTACAGCTGCGAAAAACAATAATTTTTCATTGGAAATGAATTCGGCGAAATTTGTTCGCGAAAATTGAAAATGATTATTATTAGCAGCAGATTGAAAGCTTTCATAGTATCGACCCATCAATACAATCGATAGTTTTTTGGATATGATCTCAGCATTTCAACGTGTCATTTATCAATTGTTGTCTTTTTTCTTTTTTTTGAATGAAGAATATTTTGAATTTAATTGAATATAGTTTCTCACATCAAATTAAATATTCATTTCCAAGAATGTAAATGTAATTAATGATTTGGAGAGATCAAAGAATGGAATGGCGAATTCTCAAACAATTAATCATTCAAATGTAATAGTAAACAAAAATACATAAAATTTCTGTTAATTTTGAAAAATACTTCAGAGTTAAAAAAAACTTCAGTTAAAAATGTTTATTGATCTATACAGTGTACAATTTTGTTCCGTTTTTTTTTTTTTTTACATCGACCATTTGAAAATTAAACACTTTAAATTTCAGGATATCATTGACATTTTTTGCAATTTCTCTAACAATAGTTTTTTACTTTACTAAACAAACAGTATATCTTCTCGCCACTTCTATCTTCCTCTCTCTCTCCTTAATCGCTTTATTTTTCAACTTGTCTTTCACGACATCGCTAAAACAACAGTCAAACAAGGAAATTGCGCAAAGTTTGTGCAGGGAAATGAATCGGATGACATTTAATTAATCACTGCATTTGAAAAAAATGAAAGATGTCACACCACCTCTTTTTAAATGTGATATTTATTCCATGAAACTTAATTCGGTGTAAATTTAAATTTAATATAATTCTGTCTTACTTAATCAAAATTCCATTTTAATTCAATCTCGCATTAATAAATTAAAATCGGTTATTTGGACAATTAACCTTTCATCCTATCTTCCAGGAAAATTACTGCAAGTGTTTTCTCGCATTTTTCAGGCATTTCGAAAGCTCTATTCCCATAATGATTAATTCTTAAATTGATTACGGAATTCGGAAAATCACTACTATTCACTTCTTTGTTCTGATCAACATTTTTCCGCTGTTATTGAAATTTTTGCTAATATCATGCTTTTCCTGAATAATTGTCATTTTTTTTTTCAAAACAATTTCAAATTGACTTTAATCTCTGCCTTCTTCTTAGTAGGAAATAATTTCCCTGTATTGTTTTTAGGACAGACTAATTTGAATTAATTACTGGTATATGCAATCGACATGATTGCTAATTTTCGTTTCTGTTTAGTCTAGAAGGAATAAAAATATTTTGAAATATCGATTTACATCGAATAATCAAATTTGAGCTATACACTGTAGCATATTTAATTAATCACACAACAACGATCATCATTATAGTATGTAACAATAGAAAATGAAAATGGTAAGGTAGAAAGAAAAAGAAAGTTAGAAAGTTACTTCCTTCTACATTGCTCTTCAACAACTCTTCCACTCCTCAAATTAATTTTACTACATCTGTTTGTCAGCATTTACAGCAAAGAAAAATTTTTGTTGTTGAATTTGATGGTCTTTTACTGATTCATTCCCACAGTTGTTAGAAACTCGTTTATATCATTCTGAATTTTACGGATATTTTTCAGATAATTATTGAATTTACTGCAAATAGGATCATAATCATTTTGAATATTCCATGCAATCAAAGTGATAGTGGGGAATGTTTTCGCCGCAGTAATTTTAAAAAAGCCGCTAAATGCAAATAAATTATGAATGGTTTATGAAATAGGCTTAGGACAATGAGCTTATGCTTAAATATAATAACAAATTCAAGCTCATAAATCAAACCCCTAAAAATATGAGGATAAATAAACAAACAAAACATTGAAGCCTCGTTAGAATGCATAACACGAATAAACCACCCCAAATTAACCTCAAATATAACATATTGAACAGGTCTAAAAACATCTCCCGCAGTATAATAAAAAGTTTAAAAAAAACCAGTAACAATTTGAGATATTAATATAATGCCCAACATACTACCATAATTCCACATATAAGTCAAAGTAAAACTCGCTAAGAGTGAAAAGTAAAGTTCAGATTTAAGAGATAAGTTCAAACAAATTAAATAAAAGATTAAACTTTAACATGAGCTAATCAAAATTTTAATTAACAATTTAAGCCTAAATTCAATGCGAAATTTAGTTCGAAAATCTCCAGATTATTTCCCATATAAAATTCCTAGTGAGAAATATTGAAATATATAAGTAAAGATGAAATCGCTATGAAAAAATGTGATTATTGCCCGATTATTGTATAAGTAAATTCTTAATTGAATAAACAGGACAGTTATAGAATATAGACTGTTATTGTAAAGAATAAACAAGTTTCTTCAGATCAGCGAAAACTACGGCAGTTAAAAATTTTACACAAAAAATATGCTTTTCTTTTTTCTGGATTCGTTACTGGAAATTTATTCCGCATAAAAGTATCTGGCTATAATATTCTTGTCAGTTAAGGATAGTCTGATTAATTAGTGATTTTAAAAGATAAAATATATATGATAGTCATTATTTAATTTCAACTGACATTAATAATAACCATTCTACTTATGCTTCCTACAAAAATACTCATCATCGTTTTCCATCATCATGATAATCATCATCACTTTCATCAGTACCATTGTCATTATTATAACTATCATTATCATTATTTCCAGTCTTGTCGATATTTTATTTCTGACCTTCATCATAAGAATCTGCTTTGTCTGGCAGTTTTAACTTCAATTTACAAATTACATAGTTTTAAGGACATTAAACTTCTTTCCCATCTCTTTCTCTCTCTCTCTTTTTATCTCCAAAACTAATTCTTTCGCTTCATTTTTCTACTTTATTATTTAAAAATAATAATAAGAAAAGAAAAAAAATTTTTTGCATTACAATAAACCAGTCAATAAACTTTTTTCTGCTGCTTAACAATTAAAGTTCTCATCAACATTCCTTACTGATAATCCTGATTATTGATTTACATCAACTGAATTTCAGGCCTGAAAACTTCAGGAAATAAACTTTAGTTAGCCGGACGGAATTATCCTTTAATTTTTATCCTGGAAAAATTTTACAGCTCATTTCATCAATTTATTCCTTCCTTATAATTTTCATCTCTGATAAAGTATAGCACTTCCTGTCACAAATCAAGATGGTTCGTTAACTTTGCACTTTTCGAAATATATATATCGAACTCTTTCTGCATTAACCAATTAATAAGTTTTTCACTTCAATTTAACTAATAATTGAATGAACATCAATCACTCTGAAAAATGCTAGCTAAAGGCGTCCAATTCAATCATTTCCCTTCAAGAATTCATTTGGGGACAGTGAAGTGAATATGTCATAATCGATTTTTATTTGCTATAATTTTGAAATTATTTCCGGATATTCTTGTCTGCTCTTTATGTCGTATTACTATTCTTAGTGCAACTTATGATCAATTACTGTTTCTTTTAACAAAATAAGAATATCATCCATAGGAATAAAAATATCGAAATAAATTATTCACTAATATAAAAGACGAGCTGCATTCCAATTATTTCCACAATGTTGTAACAAATTAAACAGCACGGAGCAACAGTAGCTGTTTTTGATTGGAAAAATTCCAGGAGACAGAAAGTTAGAAAGATGGTATTTGCATATATTTGAACATCCATAGATGCAATTTTGTTCAAAAGTTATTCTTTGCTAGATGATGTCTTCAATTTTTCTTCCCTTCTTAGCATTCTATAATCCGAAAGTGAAGTATTCCATTAAATAAATTTTTACGAATCTTGTAGAATCTCAGCATGTCAAACGTGATCAACTGCTGGGCACTAATTTAGGAAAGCATGACTGCATCACCTCGACTTCAGCGAGATAAAAACTTGAAACATGGTATTCGATATTCAGCGTGCTGAAGCCATCTCAGTAACATGCAAATCAAAGCCTACTAAAATAGACAAACTGTATGATTCGAATGCGTCACCTCTTGTAAGAAACATTGTACAACACTCTTCAATTTGTTGAATTCGAATTTTATTCAAACAAATGATTAACAAAAATCATACTAGCCGTTGCTAATAAGCAGCACAAATATAACAAGAAAAGCTCGAAGAAAAAGAAAGACTATGCAATCTAAATTAAAAACATGAGCATAACGGGAAAAAAAGTTTAGCTTCAGACAATATAGGCATTACAGTTTAATCTATGAGCTTCATAAAAAATATTTGAAAGTATTTAACTTTACAGAGTGATTGTGCCACTGAAAATGGAATCATCCAGTATCATGAAGAGCACATAAAAAGAGTAAGACACTATTTAATTTAATCCAATCTTTGCTCAATAATACCTGCTGCAATAATCTGCCCTGCGCGGCTTAGTGTTACTCGACCAAGTGCTTTGCACTCCGAATATCGTTCTAAACTCACCGCTCGTTCTGTTCGAATTTCAATCGTTCCACTCATATTTTTTGTCAGTGCTCTAAAATATGAATGAAATGGTCTAAGATATAAAAGGTTCGCACATACTATTAACTACGAGATATTCCATCCAATATCATCTTTTTTCTTTCTTTCGATCCTGAGGTTGATTACAACTAAATGCTAACGAGATTGCTTCACTTCGAAAAAAAGAGTACAATGAATAAAAAAAATAAAACAAAAAGAAGTTCAATAAAAGAACCTAGGTTTTTGTCTTATTACTTCACCCGTAGACTTGTTCAGTTCTGCTTTCAATAGTGTAATGGTGCAAGGCTCACACAAAGAATGTGCAAAAAGTTCAGCTTTAGTGCCTTTCATGATCGGAACAGCAATATCGAAAACAACAATACGCACTAAATATTTCTTTCCAGGGATAAGACATTCCTGCAAAACGCTCCCACAGAAGTAAAAAAAGAATGCATTTTCTACCTTCAGGTGGTTCATATATATATATGAAAGATCTTAGATATAGTAAGTAGGATCCATCCATTATCTATTATAGTAAATTTTAATATAGCAGTATTACTGGCTACAAAAAGTGCAGTTAAGATCTGTTAGCCGAATTAATAACATATCAAGCAAAGTTTCATAATTCCCGATAAAAGCAGAAAATTTTTAGTTTTCCGGAATTTGTAATCTGATTAATAAACTAAAGAAATAAATAATAAGAGAACAATGCAAGAAACAAAAATATTACCTGCCCACCGCGGCAAAGAACGTATCCAATGCTCATGGAGTCGGGTTCAATGTTTGATAAAGGTGCTAGAGTCACTGTAGCCTGGTCACCGGCAAAACCAATATCTTTCCTCGAATTTGAATCCACAGCTATTCCTACAAACTGATCTAATGCAAATATATGCATAGAAAATTCACTATTCTCCACCATTTTCTTTAAAAACTTTAAAGTGAATAAGGATTGGAAATATATGAAATATATAGTTGGAAATATATCATATGCTTGATAAGTTCAAAAAAGAAGCCCATGATAAAAATACCTTTAACAATTACAGGATCTGCATTCGGCATTATGTACACTTTCTCACCATTTTCTACAAAACCAGCCTCGATTTTAATGCTTACTGAAAGCGCTGACGTAGAAACTTTGTATATATTATTTATAATAGCTCGGAAATGGCGATCTTGTGACCGTAATGGAACTTGCAGTTCATCTAAAAAAACAACATTATTAGTCGAGTTCTTTCATTCCAGTGCTCATGACTTACCCTTTAAAATAGAAGGAGCACTTCTTTTAAAAGTTGCTGATATTAATAATGTCTTCGTCTCAAACATATTTAACAATATATACTTCCCGAGACTCTACTCACCTATTGCTTGTAACAGTGTTGGTCCTTGATACCACGTACATAAACAGTGACCATCACATGGGGCTTTTGTCAAATTAACTCCCTCCAATCCAGAAAGCGGAATAAATTTAATAGTTGAATATGCAGCTTGCTTCTTGAGAAAAACCTTCAAAGTAGCACAGAGTTCATCGTACCGCTGCTGAGACCAGTTCACTGTATCCATCTTATTTATGGCAACTAATAATTCTCCTACTCCTGTAAAACAATTATTGTTTTATGGTTCTTTTTCAGCATCAGATAAGCAAACATTTCAGAGTCTTGAAAAGAATCATAGACGAATCTTCATACACTTTATCTCTTTAAGGGATAGCTTCTATATAAGTTTATCGTGCAACAAAGCAAAAGCTTGCCCAGTGATCTAAGCAAGATGGCATGTTCCCTCGTCTGGCCTCCCTGATCAAATCCAGTTTCGAATTCTCCACGAGTTGCATTGATAACCAATATACCAGCATCTGCTTCAGCAGCACCTAAAGCACATAAATTATAACATCCTCACAAATCAATTACCAGTAATCCTATAGTTCCTCAAAATCCAAATCTCATATTCAATTTGAAATGCGACTCTACTCAATGTGGAATTTATCAGGTCATAATAAGCAAAACATCATCTTCTACAGTTTTGAAGCAATACATTCTAAAACAAAAAAAAATACTTATAAAATGAATAAAAGAAGATACCGGTGATCATGTTGGGAATGAAATCCCTGTGACCTGGTGCATCCAGAACGAAAATTTCTCGATGCTCCGTTTCAAAGCTTGTCCGTGCAATATCCATTGTTACACCTCGTTGCCTTTCTTCCTAAGCTGGATCCATTTATTCACATAAAATCACGGAAATACTCATATTAACGACATCACTTTCACATGGAAAAGTTGTCAGTTTTTCATAACAAGAAAGCGCTAGATTGAAGCGATGGTGATGGTATACCTGTGTATCGTCAAGAATCCAAGCATATGCAAAGGATGCTTTGCCAGTTTTAGCTGATTCTTGTTTGTATTTATGCATAGTTCGTTCATCGACACCACCCAGCTGTAATATTATATCTTACATGGCAGTAATAAAATGCAATGATGGATGAAACAAGAAATCTACATTTCACATAAAATTCAATTTGAAGCTGAATTATTTCTCTACAAATACATTATGGCAAGCCTAACCTGCTAGAATATACTTATGGAAATGTTTTTTTGTATGAAGTTCATAAAGTCAGTATTTCTTAGCTATTTAATTAACAGCGAATAAATTAAGATGGTGGGAATCTCATGAACGAACTTTTGTACATAATGACATGCCAAATAAGATATAAATGTGAAAAAAGATATCTTTAACGTCGCATGTGTTATTTACTTTCAATTAGCTATTCCACTTCTGTATTTTCAATGTAAACTGAATTAAAAGAGAATGTATACTTGATAAAGAAGATGTCCCATTAATGTACTTTTACCAGCATCCACATGGCCGGCGACGATCAAATTAATCATTGGTTTTTTTTCTTGAAAGGGTTGTTTCGTTCTGAAATATGCTTCATTATAATTTTGCATTCCTCAAAAATCCGAGTTTTTTTCGAAACAGTTTCACGTTATTCGCAAGCTAAAAATAGCATATATAATTAAATTATATGTGATAAAATGACCTAG
>JARVGP010001075.1:0-22797 GCA_029876185.1 Mansonella ozzardi
CATGTCCACTTTGTTCGTTCTTGTCCAGTCTCTTTTGGCACCTATGCCTGTACTACATTAATATCCCTTGAATTATCATATCACACTGACCACTGTCCATCCATAGTGTCCATTAATGGCCAGTGTTCATGTCCACTTAGTGCCACATCTACTCTATTAATATCTCTTATCAATACAATCCAACGAAATGTTCCTTTTTTTCCCTTCCTGTAATTTCCGTTCAACGGGGCGTAATTTATCATTTTCTGTTCAAAATGAAAAGAATGAAATTCGAGACAGTTACAATGATTTATTGATTGAAGCACAGACAAACAGACTATTAGTGAAAGATATTATCATTTGAAGAGAGGAAAAGCAACTGGTGAAAGGAGAGGGAGAGGAAGAAAAAGAGGGAAAAGAGAGAGGAAAAGAGAGAGGGAGAAGGAAATAAAGAGAGAAAGAGTACCGAGAAGTTTTGGCGTTTAATGAAAACAACGCTTCATGAAATCAATCGATAATTGATATATTTGCTTATTGGTATTGTCGTAAATGTGGAACAATGAATAGCTGAGAAATCTCATTGTTCTGGGATATTTCGGGATATTTAAAAAAAAAGAGAAAAAAATTAATTGTATAAGGAAATGTTTATTTTAAAATTTACTAATTGTGAAAAAGAAAAGAGAAAAATTTAGAAATGCTGGAATATTTGAATTTTTCCTGAATGAATAATATAATATAAGAGAAGAGATTTATCGCGGATAATTTCCCTCGGACATTTCCCTCGAATGAGCAGTAATATTGCATTGAGGTGAGTGAGTGAGTGAGTGAGGCAATATTTTCCTTCAAAATTAAATCATGTACTTTTGTTATGTTCAATGAATGAGAAGAGAGTCAGAGAAGAGGATTTGATGAAAATAGTAGATGAATAAGAAGAATAGGAATTAGACAAATGATTATAGGTAGAAATAAAATGAAATATTTTAGAGAGGATGAGAGAGATTTTTTTTTCCTTATACTTTCCTAAATGGTAAAAATGCTAAGAAAAAGATAGGAAAAAGAAGAAAAGAAAGAGGACTGCGAGGAGAGAAGTGGTGGAGGAAAGAGAGGGAAGAGAGTCAGAGAAGGGTGGAGAGAATTTTTGGTTTGAGATGAGAAAGATGTATTAGTTTCGATAACTGTACCATCTTCCTTCCATTGCTCCTTTCATTTTCTTTTTTTCTTCAAAAATAGTTTCATTCTTTGCTTGTCATTTCAAACTTTTTCCACAAATCATACTACTCTTTCTTCCTTATCACTGTTATCAGTGATAACAATGATAAGGAGCTTTGAGAAGCATTGAAAATGCAAACCATTCATTATTATATTAGCATATTAAAGAGAAGAGAAGAGAAGCTTATCTTATAGCCACCCTATTGTCCTTATCATATACTATTATCAATCACTAATTCCTTTCTTTTAATTATCACTTTACTTATCAGTTCAAAGTAATAATTTAATGTTTTTGTTGTTGTTATTATTTATGCTCCTTTATGATTAAACGACAATTAATTGCTTATTTATGAAAAATATATCAGAAATGAAAATGGGAAATGAAATAACTGGAATTTGCTTACATAAGAATTCTTTACTAGCAGTGTACAGAGTGTGTGTCTGTCTGTGTGTGTGTCTGTGTGTGTGTGTGTCTGTGTCTGTGTCTGTGTATGTTAGAAGTGTTTTGGAAAATTGGTTCATTCCCTGGCATTGTTTATCAGATTGAGGAGAACGGGGAGTTGCGGGAGCAGTTCCAATTTGCCGGGAGAGCGAGAGAGAGAGACAGGGAGAGAGCAGGAGTTGATGATGATGATGGTGATGATGATGATGATGATGATGGTGATGATGATGATGATGATGATGATGATGATGATGATGATGATGATGATGATGATGGTGATGATGATGATGATCGTGATGATCGTGATGATTGTGATGATGCTAATGGTAGTGATAGAAAGATTTGATGGAATCTGGAGAATGCAAATGCTTTTAATTAAAAATGGAAGTTTGTGAATTTTTTTTTCATTTTCTACTTTGCTAAGATTTGATTATTTTGTAATTTTTTTTTGTTTTTTTTTTGCAGAAATAAATTTCTTAGTCAAATTCAGTTAATAGCATTTGATTGGTTAGCAACTCATTTATATATTATCTAAAGTTAACATTCTTTAGGAAAATGATACAAAGGAATGAATTGTATTGAATATTATATTTGCTAATTGAATTGAAAGTTAAAGGAATAACTGACAGAATTCTTTGTTGAAGATTACTTGCAAAGTTGAGAGGTTTTATTTGAGAATCAAAAGTTTTACAATTCTTTCAAAATTATAAATGTCACATAATTGATGGAAAATTCATTTACAAAAAAAAGCATATATATGTTATGATGGAACATTTAACGATTTAATTTTTTTTTTTTTTTTTTTTTACAAATGTTATTATTTGCATTAAATGGCAAAATAGCGCGGAGAGTACGGCGTAGAATAGAAATAATAATACTACTATAAATGAATTGTGAATTGTTGCCTTCTGACAAGCTAAATGCTGTGCAATATAGTGATAGTGCATAGTTGTAAGGAATTTAACAATGATTAATTGATATCAGTGAAAGGAAAGGGATTGGTTGGTTGATAAGAAAAGAAAGTGTTGTTGTAAGGCCTGCTACAATGCTCCAAGCTATCTATCGTAATTTGGTCGCATTCTTCAAATTGTTTATTGTCATCTTTTGCAAATATCGTTGTATGCAATTGTAGAATGGAATATGGTAAAACTAGAAAAGGAAGAGATAAGAGGACATGTCATCAGCATTTGGTGACATGTTATCATCATCGTCCTCTCCTCTATACTTTATCATATCAACAACGACAGTGGTACTGCTGCACTTGGCATATACAATTGTCGTTGTAACGAATTATTATTACTCTTACTAATATCCTCCTGTCTTATATCAGCATATCATTGCACCATTAATACACCACTATCTTATTGAAAAATGATACATTTTGCATAATAATAATAATTCTTTTTTTCCAATTAAATTTTAGCTTTAATCATTTTTAAAATAAAAAAAAAAAAAGATGAAATAACACATTGAAATTTTCGATAAAAATTCGCAATTTCTAAATTATTAGCATTCATTGTGAGCATTAAGTTTGCTACAGCATTTTCTCATAATTTTCCAAATTTCAATTATATAATTGCATTTAAAATTCATCAAGAAATGCGATTAATCCGACAAATTTTTTTTTATTTCTTAAATTTCATTTAATTAATTTCAAATTTCATTTAATGAATTTGATAATTATTCATTTCTCGAGTTTCATTTAATGAATTTCATTAAAAAATTATTCATTTCTTGACTTTCATTGAATGAATTTCATTTAAATAATTATTCTAATCAAGCTATAATAACTGTAATCATCATTAATATACAATTTAATAGCATATGATTACAATTGTAATTATTCTTATCATTTATGTTATTTTGATTACAATTTTTAAATTGTTATTTGCAATTTTTTTTTTTTTTTTGCTTGCACCAATGAGAGAGATGCTATTGCAGCTGCATTCTTTCAAATCCATACATAAAATATAAACATGCAGGCAAGAGAACATCTGTTTCATAGGCCCAAAACTTTTTTCATTCAATTCCAATAGAAATCCTATTTCCTTTCTTTCACTTTAATATATGCAATGATTATTTTGCCAAAATCTACAATTGCTTGCCAATCATTTCTCTCTATTTGCTTGCTTGCTTGCTTATTTATCATTTTTTTTTTTGTACATTTATAAATTCTTAAAGCTAATTCTAATTAGATATAATTAATTAATTAATAGCTAATCCTAATCTTAATTCCATTACTATCTCTTTAAAGCTTTATTGAAAGAAGGAACTTTTAAATTGTTGTCATTCAATCACAACAATGTCATTTCTCTCTCTCTCTTTCCCTGTTCCAGAATCATGAATCATTTCATCCGTTCAATCCACTAACAAACAACTTTCCGAACTTTTCGTCAATTTCAAACATTTTTGTGTATTTGCAAAAAAAAAAAAGAAATGTAAACGAAAGATGCACAATGTCCACCTATGATAGGATGAACATTGTTGTCTACCATTCTCTCTCTTTTTCTTGTTGACAGTTCATTTTTTTAAACTTTTTGTCATTAGTTTTGTTGATCCGTTGTTTAACGAGAATGACACGATCTTTCTTCACAATTTTCTTCATAAAGAAAATTGTTTTAACAATGCTTCAATCGATATTTCACCCATCATCTCGATATCATCCCGTTCTATCTCGTTTCTTTCATTTGAGGGAATATTGATTAATTTGCCCTCTTTTTCCTCTTCTCTTATATCAAGTGAGAAAATTCTTCCTTTTGTTAGATATATTAACAAAAGATATCATTGTTCCAAATGGTTTTTAAGAGAAAGATCTCATTCTATACATTGCATAGCTTTATCATCAAATGTGCTTTTACTACATTATTATACAGTAACAATTTAGCATATTGGAATCCTAACAAAGATTCATTGTTCTGAGATAAATGTAAATCAAATTTTCCATGAGCTAGTTTTGATTGATAGAATAAGTTAGTAGTAGGCTTTCTCTGATTTGTCCACTCTATCCATGATCAATTAGAATTCTTTCATCTAAGAAGATTAGTTATTCTCGTTTATTCTTGTACAAAGGTCAAGGGTAACGAGTTCTGTTGTAAGTTTCTATGATACTAATCTTGATTGTTTTCCGAGAAGGACAAACATATTTGAGTGAATAGTGGTGAAGTATCTACCACTACTTATGTACCAGCAAATAATCCTTGCAAAAAGTGACATTCAATTTAATCACAATTTTTAATTCAATTGTTAGCAGTAACATACAATGCAATTGTTGGTTGATGTAAGTTGGATTGTTGTTGCTACTGCTGGTGCTGCTGCTATTACACTTTGCTCTTTCAATGATTTCACTTTGTTACCCAATCATTTCCATTTCAATTTGGTATCAGCTGTGCTTAACCTTATCTGATTTAGCAAAGCACTAATAACAGTTGACCTTGTTATTATCAATATTAACTTGAAATTACTTCAGCTGCAATAATTAAACAACTCTTCAATTAGATATATATGTGTATGTATAAATCGTATCTATTTCCATATGTTAGCAAAGAAATGTTTGTTTGTCATTTATTTCTTCACAATCTTTTAAAAGATAAAAAAAAAAATTTGAAATTTATATCACTTATAGTGAAATGTTACTTCTCTTATCTTCTATTATTTAATTATTAAGATTGTTAATTCGAGAGAGAGAGAGTGAAAAAAATGGAGATATTTCGAATAGTATAAGAGTTTTGAATTCGATTCCTTGAAAGAAAAAGAGAGAGAGAGGAGAGGAACGGAAATAAAGTTTGTTGAAATGCCATTTATTACAATGAGTTATTTGGGGAAAGTTGATAAATCATTGATTGTTTAATTAATTGAATGAAGAACGATAATGTTGGCGGAAGCGAATAAAATAACCAATAATTTGATTAGCTAAAAATGTTAGCAAGAGAATTTAAATTTGTTTGCAATTTTTTAATTTGAAATAAATAGCTAGAAGAAGTTCTTTCAGTTTTATAATTTTCAAATTATTGGAAAAAATCAAAGATATATATATCTTTGATATATTTGATATATAAATTTCATTACCTATCAGTGGAAAATTTTCCATCCTGAAAAATTTTAGTGTAATAATAGCATAATCTTTTTTTTTTTAATTTTGTTAATTGTTTTGCATATTTATCTCTGCGCTATTTAATTATACGTTTACTTGTCGAACAAAAAAAAAAAAAGAAATTGTTATTCAGACAAAATAATTTTTGATTTTGGTTGAAATTCATCGTTTTTGGGAAAAAAGGGAACAAAGTGAATGTTTTTTCATGTTCCCGAAACACGTGATGTACTATGATTTTTTTCAGTCTGTGTGTACAGCATCCTGGGCAAGTACAGCAACAACAACAACCACAACAGCAGCAGCAGCAGTAGCAGTAGTAGCAACAGAAATAGGAGCAATAACAACAACTAGCATTAGGAACAAGTGTACTTCAAAAAAGCGCTATTGTCGTAAATCAGTTACGAATGTTTATTGGTGTCGATATAATAGTTTTTTAAATACTGCTCAACATATTCCTTTATATATTATAGCAATAGCAACGTTGGTAATAGTAAAACTATCAACGCAATAATCTTCATATCTCCAAATAGATATATGGGGTAAGTAATTGTTGTTTACTTTTAATTACTGTATTCTTTGTTTTCATATTAGTTATTAAGTTCTGTTCAGATAAAAAGATATATATACATATTTACTCAGCAAAATTTTTATTTGTCATTTTTATTTACTTTTATTTACCCAAATCTTTATTTACCGAAGTTTGTCAGATTTTTTTTTTTTTAGCTTTGAATTGTGCAATGTTTTGTGAACTTCAGGTCAGCAGGGATATCATCAGCAGTACTTGGACATTCATCTTCCCCATATCGGTCAAATGCTCATATGAATGCGTATGTGGGACAAAATTTCACTCGACCTCAACATTTTCATGGATCTTTTGTAAATTTATTCGCAATAAGCTTTTTTTGAACATTTCATATACTGAGACTTAGCTTTTTATAAAATCTGAAGTTCACAATTAATAAACTTAGTCCACTTTTGTTATTAATATTTTTTACGATGGTTACTTCTATTGGTATTTAAATTCATTAAAGTGGCTTAGTATGCGATTTAATTAAATTTAAGGAGAGAAGACGGGACGGATCTTTAATTTAGTTCATTCGAAGTTAAACAAGTTTCATTTAAAAGAACTTTTTGATGGGTTATGATATTTTGAGATTATTAGAAAAATAGGAATTTTTATGTTTTTGATTACAGCAACAAAATATGTGCAATGGCTATGGAAGTACAATTGATGGAATGCAGTCGCGTAATGGTTTAAGGAGTTCGGGTATAAGCACTCGTAGGAACAGTACTGGTTCACCGGTTCCATCATTGAGCTTAGTTAGTTAAAAAAGTATTCTATATGAAAATAGGTTTTTGTTTTATTTCTTTTTTTTTTTTTTGAACTTATACAATGTTTTGAAAACAGGCATCTTGCGAAGTTTTTCCAAACGGTGGGTGGAGTAGAAAGATTTGGCAAGTGTTCTCAAAAGTAGAAATGAGACAGTTGGAGTTTAAAGTTTTAAGGAATCGATGTTTACTTTTACATTTATATTTTCATTTTTATTTAGACTAATGTTTACATTCGTGGACTTGAACAAAGCACAACTGATGAAGATCTGAGAGATATGTGTGCAAAATTTGGTCGAATAGCATCGACCAAAGCAATTATGGTAAAATTCTATAGATATGCTCTTCAATTATTTGTTTTCAATATTTGAGATGCTATTATTTTGTTTTAATGCTTAATCGGAATTATTCCAGAAATTAATCCTTAGTCTCTAATCAACAATAAAATTATCATTTTTTTTTCCCAAACTTTATATTGCTGCGATGATAGATTTAATTTGTTGAAATTAGGAAATTATAAGAGTTTTAATTAAAGGACAAGACAACTGGTCAATGTAAACGTTATGGATTTGTGGATTTCGAACAAGCAGCTGATGCTTTACGTGCTGTTGAAGGTTTAAACCAAGAAGGAAAGGTACGAGCGCAAATGGCCAAGGTAATTGTTGATTTGAAATGGATTTTTTAAAAAGTATAATAATTTAAGTAGTAAAAAGTTACCAGAAAAAAAAAAATTTTATAAGTTAGAATACGTCTTTTTCTATATTTTTGTTTAAAAATTTCATATTGAAACTTGGATGAGAACTGTCATTTGAGAAGTTTAAGGCAAAAAGTTTTAAGTTGCAACATACATTACTTTTTTTCCTATCTCATCCTATATGTTGCTCTACTGTCAGAAGACGAAAATAAAGGAAATTTTTCCTAGGTAGAAATGTGGTGAGAATTATAAGTTCAATTTCTGTATTTTTCTCGAAAATTTGGGACGACAGTTTATTGTCCAGAGAAGGAGTAGGCAAAGATATGGTAAAACGAGAGAGAGAGAATTGGACGAGAGAGACAGAGGAGAAAGAATTATTCTGATTGTTTTTGTTTTTTATTTGTTGTACCTGCAATTTACCAATGTTTTAAAAGCCTTTACAGCAGCTATTTCGGGAGAATGACATTTTAACGTTACCGTGAGAAACGTTAACGGGCTAATTTTCATTGCAGGCGCTGAGTCCAAACAACCAAAATAGCCTCTTTCAGCAACAGGAACAAGATCCAACAAATCTGTACTTGGCAAATTTGCCACCGAATTATACAGAGAGAGATTTGCAAAAACTGCTGGAAAGTTACGGTTCAACAATCAGTACAAGGGTATTGAAGAATGATGATGGTTCAAGCAGATGTGTCGGGTTTGCTCGAATGGATAATGAAGCTTTGTGTGCAAAAATTATCAAAGTAATTATTTAGCTATTAAGTGATCAGTTAGTTTTCAATTGATTCAGTTCGTGCTGGAATATTTTTGTAAAATGATTTTATTGTTGATTTATAGGAAATGAATGGGAAAAAAATCATTCCGGGTTGCAATTTGCCGCTGATGGTGAAGTATGCAGATAGTAATAAAAAAACGAAAAGTCGACCTTTGCAAAATCTCCCTGGATTATATAGTAGCCTTACACATCTTGAGATCGCTGTAAGTATAAGTTGTTTACTTTCTTCGTTCATTCAATGATACAATTCGATCAGGAATATTTTTAAAGATATAAAGGTTTGTGTTACGTAGATTTTTACAAAAATTAATTTATCTTTTAGCAGCCATGTTTTGCAACACCACCTTATGACCAAAGTGGTCAGTATATTCGTAGCAATCCTAACTACCAGTATTTGCTAACAACACCATCGCCTTATGTTTACAATCCACATCCTCATTATCATGTTTTCTCAGGTAGACGTCGATATTATTTCTTTTGCATTGTTATATAAAAAATCATTCATGATATGTAATATATAATGCAAAATGTAAGGTTTTATGTGAGAATTTGGCTTTTATAAATTGATTGAAGATTAATGAACAATAGGAAAAGAAATGGGAGGCATGAATTTGATGATGGTACAATATTAAGAATTGATTTATATCAATTGTCAAATAAATTGTAGGTTATGGAGATGCTCCAATGGGGAACCTTGCTGCTCAAATGCAAAATTTATCACTTCAAGGTGCTAATGCCGTATTACATCCGTCAACTGAGTTAACGAACATCGGACCGGGTACAAGTATGACTGCTAATCAGGTTCCTGCTAGCACTGCAATTCCTCAGGTTGCTATGCAAGCTTATACAGTCCCATTCTATCCATGGCCATATGGTGTCCAGGTATTTTGCCCATTTTTTCTTGTGTTGATATCGTTGTTTATGAAGGGGATTTTTAGAGATCAAATTTCCTGATCTTCTGGTTAGCTTTGATTTTTTTGTGTTGCAGCGGTTGAATAGATCGCGAATAAATATCACTGCAACAAAGTATGTGCAAGAATAAACCTCAGGAAGTTTTACATTTAACAATTGATAAGATGCATTTCGTTCCATCCATTTAAAACTATGGTGTAATTAAGCATGATTGCTTAATTATCATGCAAAGGAATCGTTTTATTTCGAAATTTAAGCATTATCTGTGACTTTAGTATTGACTGTGGGATTTTTTTCGCACAAGTTACTAATATTATTAGTGAAAGGCCAAGTACTTTTAAGATTTCCGAGAATTTATTTGAGAAAAGTTGTTTTACAGGCAACAGCAGATCCCAATATGATTGGCGCGGTGGTGACATCTGCAACACCGTTGCAAAATTTTATTCCAGAATTAACTGCTATTCATACAGATGCTCCAAATGTTGCTGCTGTTACTGCTGCTGCTGCTGCCGTTGCTGCTGTTGCTGGTGCAGTACCAACAAATCAAACACCTGGTCAAGTTATCTACACCAGTCAACCACCACCACCTCCACCTCCTCCTCCAATACCGTCACAAGCGCCAGCACCAAAAATGTAACTAAACAGCACAGAAAATGCCTCTAGGAATTATTGTTTTTTTTTGCCGTATCTCAGACAAACTTGTTGTAGTTATGGCAGTGGAAAGTAAAGAAAAAAAGCTCAAAAGAGATAACGAAGAAGGGAAAAGAATAATTAAGAAAAGTATTGCAACCTGAAAAGTGAGTGCCTGTTTTCTCTTTTTTCTTGGTTTTATTCAAAATTTTGTTGTTTGTTTGCTTTTTACCAATTTTCAATGCTTATTTTAGTTTTTTTTTTGTTCTGATGCGCTCTGTAAAATGTTCAATTTTTTTTCCAGAAACACTGGAAATTGCCTCATCGTTAATGAGTCAGTTCTAATTGATTTGATTTTGTATATCTTACTGAAAAAGTTATTTCAATTTATAAGTGTAAAGAGAGGAATTGTTTGCTAACAAATTTAATATAACGTATCAAAGATGAGATAGTATATGTTGTCCTGTAATCAAGGAGTGTTTTCTTGTAAAAAAAATCGATCTGTTTAAGTTTTACGTAATTTTAAGAGATTTTTCAAACGAAATCTGCATAAGCTGTAAAATTTTCGAGGAAAAAACAATTTCTCAATGTGAATTTCAGTTCAAGGAAAATTGATTTAATAATTTATCTATTTAATACGCTGTTAAAGTTGCGAGGGTAAGATAATTTTGATTTGATTTGTGAAATTATATTTCTCACTGTTTAATTTATTTTGTTTCCTTTGTTTGTTTTTCTTTTTGCTTCTTCCTGTAAATTCTGTATGCTTTTGTCAGTTCTTTCGTTTATTTGATGGTAATGCTAATTGTCGACTGTCCATTTCTGAAATCGTTAGTTTTCAATTTGCAGTTGAAAGAATTTGAGTATAAAGAAACGTTCCAATGCATATGGTTGTTTTATACTCTTGCATCCGAGGTCGAGAATCAGCAACTACCAATATTCTATTTTTTGTATGCAATTTTTTTAAAAATATTCTTTAAAAAAAGAGCTGATTATTTTATATTATGGTGCAAAAAAAAAAAAAGAAAAAAAGTTCCAAGAGATTGATTTACCCATTTTAAAGTTTTTTTTCGGATAAATTGACGGTGAAAATGTATGAAATTGCGAAAATTGAAGAGTGTAAGGCTATAAATTAAATCGATACAATTATATAATAATTGTATCTTTCGGAATAAACAGATTATATAAGAAACTTGAAGGCACAATGCAAAAATCATTTGAGATAAATTATCATTTTAACGCGATAATTTTAAGTAGCATTGATGTGTTGTAATTAGGCATAGCTGAATAGGAAATGAATTTTTCTTCACGTAAAAAAATGCAATGTTGGAAAATGTTTTAAAATGTTCGTTGTACATATAATAATTGTATCTTTCGGAATAATTTCACAGATTTGGAAAATTGTTTGATTATGAATGTGAATGTCTTTTTTCAACGTAACGACAATCTATACACAAATGTCTTACTGTTTATTGTTCATGCAACACGAGAAATTACAGTGTGTATGCATGCATACTGTGGCAATGTCTCTTTCGTTGTTATTTTAGTTGTTACATTATGATGAAACTTCAAGGTACTTCGATTCAAATTCGTAAAAGCTAAGTGCTTAGTTTAATTTGCTTAAGAAGTTGTGCTTTATTTAGTAGATGAAATGTATTTTCTGACAATGATAGCGGAGAATTTTTGATAGTAAGTGAAGTTTTTGCAGTTAAGCATTTTTATCTGAGACAGATAAATAGGAAAAATAGTTGTGCTGCCATTTTTTTGCATTTTTCGTGGTTTCTCTGACTTTTTGCTTCATTGAAACCGATGGACATTGGTAACTAGGCCAATCGATTTTACATCCAGAAATCTGTTTTTATTTAGGTCCATAGAATAAAGGTGCATAGCAGTTTTAGTTAACCAGTTATTCAAATCCGATAATATATACGATAGACCGCTGATCCTTAGACTTCATTCGTCTGTGTTCTTGCTTTTTTTTTTGGTCACATCTTTTTGACTGGTGACTTTGATACAATAACATTCATTAGCGGGAAGAACTATTTTTCTTATCCGAACATTAGATTACTGCATTTCTTCATCTTCAGCAGACATTTAACAAGAAGTNGATACAATAACATTCATTAGCGGGAAGAACTATTTTTCTTATCCGAACATTAGATTACTGCATTTCTTGGAGATTTCTTCATCTTCAGCAGACATTTAACAAGAAGTTTGCAATAAGTTGAAATTGTAATACAAATTAATTGCTTTGTTATATTCAGTTATGATAGAATCAATGATGCTTACGTGTTTCGTAGTTAAACTGGTGGCCTACTGTGGATAAATGTTGGATAACATAATCGTGTTTCTTCTATTTGATGTCTGTAAGCACTATTCCGGAACGGTAGTTGCACTTTAATCTCATTCCAAATTTCAAATTTCTTCTTGCATTTTAAAGGCATACCGAGTACTACTGCTGAGATCATGCGGCAATCTTGGATATTGCTGACTTTGCACAGTTTTTTAGTCTCTCAATAATTATTTTCGAGAAGGAAGGAAGGATCACAAATTCTCTCCTTCCTTCCTTTTCGAAAATATAATTAGATATTGATGTGTAAAGAAGTCTAAGACACTTTTAAAACTGTTCCTTTTTGTATGCAAAACTTTCCGGAATGTGTAGAAATCTATTCCATTCTAATTTGTATGAGATTTGTTCTGTAATTTTAAATTGTCTCCTACTTTAAGTAATGTTTCGTTGCGATGATGTTCTCGTTTTTCTCCAATTGTTTTTTAGTTGTTGGAAATTTCCGGCAAAAAGTCCACTTGTTCTGGATATGTATTTTGATTCTGTAAATAAAATAAAAAATCCCTAAAATTATGGTTGCACGTTTGTCGCTGACAAAGACAACTCAATGACTGGCATACTTCATTGAATTCAGAGAACAAAGATATGAATAATTCAATACAGTATCTAATTAAAACATAAATGACTATCGGAAAAAATCTTATGACAATGAATTGTGCTTAAAAGCTGACCTTCCTATCAATCTTGCATGGAACCTTGGAGCTGCGAGTGAAAAAAAATATTTAATTCCTGCGGTCTTGGAACTAAGGAAAAAGAATGTTTAATTTACATCTCTGAATTTCCTCGGAAAATATTAGTTATGTAAGAATTATTGTTAAACATATGGAGCGATTCAAAATAAATCCAAATACGAACATTGTAAAGGAGATTATTCAAGGCAATTTTATGCAGTGGTCGATTTGGTGGTAATAAGCTGCATACCGCCAGTAGCTCTTTGAAGAATCTTGCAGTAAATTAGAAAAGATTTCACTAATTCACTCTTAGATTTTTAGAGAATCGGAACGCTGCTTATAATATTCTGTTTTAGAAATCATAGCTGATATTGCCTATGCCGTTTTATGAGGCATCATAGAAGACTAAACCAATTATAGGTCTAACCCTAAAAGGATTATACTTTTAGATTAAAGTGCTCATTCGATCTATTAGAATTTTTCGAATTAATCAAAATCATGATTCTTCCTATCAATGCAATGTACCGCAGTTGTTAATGCTCCTTCTTTCGTTATGTACAATGCGCTGCCATCAATACCTACAATTTTTTTTTTTTTTTTTTTTTTTGATTTTAAACAGTATGAAACTTATTATTAAAAAATTGAGAGCTTAGATACTTCGCATTCTCAATCTACGTTCTAAATATCTTTCTTAGCAATAAATAATAGAAATATAATTCCATCACAAGCACAAATACATTGATGTATTTATTACTTTTTGATGATAATGTGGTAATTTACTACAAATATTTCTCTTATTTATTTAATAATTTCGGCTGTCCATTCAAAAAATTAAATTCTATGATTATTTTCATCGCCAATCATGAAGTATCAATAAAATTAAAACATTATAGATTATTTCAGTAACTAGTAATATTTTTATACTATTATTTCAGTAATTAGTAATCTTTTAGATTTTCTCACTCTTGATATAATTTGACTCTGGATATAATTCACTTTGGATATAATTCACTCTGAATATAATTTTTAGTAGAACAGAGAATATGAATGAACGAAAAACCTGCAAGTTCAATGACAACGGACGATATGGGTGAATTCGATTCCAAACTACTAGCAAGTTTTAACAAGTCAACTGCTGCATCACCTGCTGCATTGCTTAATGTTCCACGGCTACATACATTTAAGCCTGATTGATCAGCACAAAGTACTCCCTTCACTTGCTCTCTTGATATCCTAAAAGCATAGAATACATTAATTGCAATTTAAGATAATATCATTCTATCTCGAAGAGATATTAATTTCATTCATTCAAAATCAATGTCACTTCTACTATCAATAATTTTTTTTTTCTATTTTTCTTTAAATTTACTCTATTTCATTTATAAATAGTCATACAATCCAAAAAGTTACTTTTAAAGCAATTAATGACTAATGAACTAATTTTAATAACTAATGAACTAATTTTTCGCTGAAAGATACAAATATCGATAACTGCATCTGCTAATTTATAGAAACATCAAATTTCAATAGACACTTCAACTTCACTTGTTTAATTGCTTAATACTATATTTAAACACTTATAGAGTTCATAAAAACTTCACGAAAGATAGTCAAGATTATCTAATTTAAGATATGGAATCGTTAGAGTTTTCGAATTATACAATCAGTTGATTCATTACTTATATCTGAATTAATTTTTATGCTTTCTTTATTAATTTACTGCTTAATCTGAGGAAAGGGAGATTAAAGTAAGTAGATAACATACATGCATATATATATACATGGTTAAGTCTTAATAAATAATCAAAGCTCACATTTCATCTGCTAGTTTCTCCAACCGTGATTCCATTTTTTTTTTTTGTGATCCACTGATGGCAAAACTGAAACCAATGATATTAGAAATAAATCACCAAAAACTTTGCGTAAAAAAAAAAAAGGGTACAGAATGCTACATGACATGTAGCTCACTGGTCAAACGGTCAAACGGTCAAACGGTCAAACGGGGTCAAAAAGGGTCAGATGGTCAAATGATACATGTAGATGTCACTACCAACATAGAAATATGCATTTTCCAAAACACTAGTGTAGGAGATGCTTGAGAGCGAAAAAACCCGAAGATATCACGGCCCAAGTGTGATTTATGCGTAGTTTACGTAAGTAAAATATGGCCAAACCATTTTTGATGGTATTTAATGACGCAGGATAATCTTACTCTCTAATTTTCCTCTTAAGTATTGTGGCATTATTTTTCAAAATAGGTTAAACTTTGTTTTCTTTGAAATTTTAAAATTTTTCGAAATGCACGCAATTTACGCTTACGTTTCATTTGACCTTTTAACCTTGTTTTTTTACTCTACTCCATCTTTTGCCTACAATGAGGCCTAATAATTTTGAGATAAGGATTGCTAAGTTTAGGGAATAGTGTTGAGCAGAAAATAACACACTTAAGTTTTTGTTATGGACAGAACTAACGAAGTTTAAATATTTTCCAACTTTAATTTGCATAAGTTCATTTTATAGTTGAAAATTTTGCAGTTGATAGTAATTAATATAATTAAACTATGATCATGGAGACGCATTATTTGTTTCAAAATTGCAATGCTTCAAGTGAAAGGAATCGCGGTGGAGGACTACCCTTCTGGAGAGTTTTCATGGATTGTAGAAAAGCCGAGCCAATGATACCTGATGGTATCAACAAAGAACCACAATGTACATCTTCCATTAATGGTTAAATTATTAGTAATATTCTTCATTTGTATCTTTTTAAAAGTTACTGTAATGATAGTCATACCATCTACTATTGCGATATATAGTATGATTTTTGGGAGAATTTAATTTGTAAATTTTTAAAAAATATGAGAATACTGTAGAATAAATTTCATTCTGTTTTGATAGCATGAGGGAATACGGTAAGATTTATTAACTAAAGTATGATTTTGTTAAGTAAATTATTTAAAAATCAATTTAATTAAACAATCGAATGAAAAGTAAATGGAAAAATGAAGTAATATTCTGACAATATGAATAATCGTCTACAGGAAAGTTGAGTGGTAGTTTGAAAAGAACTAAAACTTTAGAGATACTTCTTTTCTTACTGTTTTTTCATTTTATCTTTTAACTTAAGAGTTATCATCATCATTTTCATCGTTAAAGTATTATTATTATTAATCTTTGCTGTCATAAATAACATTAAATAAATCCTTATTTCAGGTAATGTTTAAATACAAACTAGAATCTGAATGCCACCGAAATAATCCTTTCTAACCGTTATTACCAAAAAAATATTTTTTGAAGGCTTCAAAGATGTCGAACAAATATCTGTAGACACATCTGAAATATCATGCGAAAGCAATACTCAGGCAGAAACTGTTACGGTGAAAAAACGACAACCTATCGGTACACTATTTTTACTTAATCTATAATTCTCATGTATCGATAATGTTCTGATTCATTAGAGTTCTGATGAACAAACATTAATCCAGAGTTCTGGATTGGTGTTGTTTGTTTTGCAAGCGGTCACAACCATATTTTATCATAAAACATATAATTGTAATAAATCTTATTACAATCATATGTTTATAATTATTATAACCAAAATACCGTATACAATAATTTTTCTTTTAGGTAGCTTTAATTTGGGCGCTGTATTTGCTGAAGCTGAAGCATCAGATAATCTACTAGAACAGAAACAATTTAATTTAAAATTAGTGAAAGAATTTCGGATCGAAGATGGTACTACAGGTTTTGGTTATGACGCAATTTTCGGTGATGGCATTAATGATCGGTTGAAGTCGGTTACTGTTGATGAACCATATCTGCGAAATAAATCACAGGTGTTTTACTATTGAATATGCAGAAAAATTGCAAAGCGTTATTCAACTTTTCAACCTGCAATATTCTTTTCCAAATTGTTTTAATATTGTTTGCTAGAACTGAAATATTTGTTACAACCTTTTGCTTGAAGCTTAATCTGATTTTTGTTGTTTTTTTACTGTGTATTTTGCTTATCGTTATAGCTGTTGAAAAACTTTTCTATAGCCTTAGAATGATATTTCGCAACATAACATTATTAAGTAGTAGTTTGGTCTGTTATTGGGAAAACTGATCAAAATCTCTTGATTTTAGATCACAAATTTAGTTGCATTCTGCGAGCTACTGATATCGGGAGCACCAAATCTTCGTGAAATTGTTCTTCGTACGCAGGCGGACCAGAATGCGTTCCGCGAGAACTCTCTGCTTTTGAGACAGCTGAGGAATGATCTCATGTCACGGGATGTAGTTTTAAAAGTAATGTGTAGCAGTACCATGCATGATCGGGAAATCAGGTCATATTTTTATCTGTTTTATTTTAGATTTTTATCTAATTTTTGTTTCCAAAATTTTCTTTCAGTTGCGAGGGTTGTAATATTTGTAAACTATGCTGCAGCTATATGCATCTCTTTCAGTTAATCGACCTCCTTATACCTTCTTATATTTCGTTAGGATTCTTCCATGGCAGCTGATATTTTGGATCTTGATAAGTAGCCGTTATTGAATTTTCATATTACTTTCCAGAAGTAGCCTCTGTTGAGTTGAAATCACTTTTTCTTTTAGATTTGACAATGGTTGGACCTATCGGATTGGTCGAGGTTTGGATTATTTCCAGAAGCAGCAGCCATTAACTCTAGGAATAACCGATTTCAATTTAAGGAAGTGTCAGGAGACAAATGTATGTATATTAAGAGAAATGCGACGCAAGGATACAATGTAAATTAATTGATTTGATAAAGTAATTTATTTGATTTGTTGTGACACTGCTGTAAACAGTGCTGTAAGATTAGCGGTATAATGGTATAATTGAAGTTTGGTTCCACTTGGAATTTAGTTTCTTGTATTTTATAATTATTGTATTTTCATCAAATCTCAAATTATTAATTTTTCTAAAACTTAAATCTCTTAATCACTAATTATTTTCTTATTTCATATATTATAATATATATGAAATTCTTCATTTCATATATTTTGAGTTATTTTTAATGATTTGTTTTCTTATTGTTTGGATCATGTAGTTCATAACCATATAATATTTCATGTTGAATGATATTTTAGTTGAATGAATTATTTTTTACATCTTTTCTTTGTGGATGTAATTGTTTTTTCAGATGTCTGATATTCGCATATTTTTAAGCTTTTATTTTTTCTACTAGTCATCCACTGTGGTAATCATTGTTGTCTATTATTATTGTATGCTATCGACTCTTTCTTTCATACATCTTTTTAATTTTCTGATATTATGCTTAATATAGTACAAAAAGTGATTATGTAAAGGAGAAATTTTGATAGAAAATTGTCGCAATATAATGACTTATATGAATGCGCCATATACTAGTTTGTTAATAAAAATAACCATCAGATGTTAAATCATTGCTGATGGTCATAATTAAATAAAGTGAAATAGCGAAATATGGAATTCTGGAAATCGACTTGAATAAAATTGATGTTCGTATTTCATGACATTAATCATCACAATTACAGTTTTCCAGGAATGATAGTAAGGAAATATTAGATTGTGAGGTAATTATAATCATTCATTATTAGGAGAGACTGCATCTTCATTACCAATATTGTTTTTGATTGGAAATGACACTTTGGAATTTTAGAAATTTTTACTCTTATGTAATTCGAGTAGGATATTTGAATAAGAAACAGTAGGTTTTATTAGAATCCGGGTAACACTATTGTTCGAGATTAAAAACTCACATCTGTGGAATTTGAAATTAGAAGTCGTTTGAATATTTTTATATAAAAATGGAATATGTAAATTAAAGTGGAACTAATTAATAAGGAGTTTAAAGTGAATAATATGGCTCGAAGTAAATAATGTGCCTCAAATTCAAGTTTCTCAAATAAAAACAAAATACTAGTGATATCAATGTTTTAATTAACAGTCCCTTTCTTTTGTTTCAGATTCCATTTCCGATTTACAAGAATCGAAAAATTCAGTCCAGTCAGCAATTCAATTGGCATTATGCGAAAATTTCAATTTTAATCAGTTTTAATCTCTTGAAATGTTCAAACAGCGGTTGCTCGACTCTAAGACAGCAAATCGTCATCGAATGCCAAAATGTTCGATTCTCTCTGTTGCATCCATTTTAACTGGTTCATTTTATGTATAAATGCAAAAAATCCTTTTAAATAAATTATTGTTAATTAGTTTTCAAATTTTAAGCGCAGATGGTTGTCTTAAATAGCAGAAGAAAGTAAGCAATGATGTAAAGATGCGGTATTAAAAAAAGAAGAGGGGAAGTTGAATAAACATTGGATAAAAACTTCATTTCCATGTCAAAGTTCGATTCATTTGAGAAAAACCAAAACAACGATTACAAGAATTAGACGTAGAAAAACGTGAACCTGTTTTACTTCGATGCTCCGCGTTGCAACATTCACATTTTATCCAAGTAAATACGCTACAACGAACATCTGAAATTTACAAAGTTTTGCACGAATTCCATACAGCGGTAAATTGAATTTACTTTTGCTTTCTTTATTCATAGTTTAATACTCGTTTCTTTCTTACCTTTCTTAATTTTAGGTAAAGCAATCAATGTTTCGCTTGGCACCGTCTCTAGAAATGGATGAATTGCCAGTACGGTACGTTTTCGCGTCATTAAATGGACGTGCAACGTGTATTCAACTTTGCTCCTCACCGATATATACAGTCCATTTGCATGTCATTTCATCAAACAAAAAAGTTCAGGTAATTAGTAAAAAAAAAAAAAATAACTATCTCGAATTCGTTAAGCAAATGTTTAATCATTAGGCAATATCAAATTAGAAATATTTTTATTTTGATACCCACTATAGAAATTTTTGCCATCCATAAAATTTTTGAATTCCTCATATCAGTATTTAAAAATTTTAATCCGTTCTGTGTGCTTTGATTACATTTATAAGAATATGTGTCATATCTTTGTCAATTTATTAATGCGAATTCAAATTTGTAAAATATGAAAATATGCAAAAATTTGAATAATTTTTAACCATTTGATTACGCCTAAATGTAGAAAGATATGAAATGTTATATTTATTCCATCATTATAATCATCCTCAAAGAAAGTATAAATTAAAAATATTTGAAGTTAAATAATAGCATGTTTATTGGCAACATTGACCAGAGCAGCGCATTTCTCGTCGTAATAATTGATGTACCCAAAAAAACTTTCAGTGAATTTATTTTATGCGATTTTTTTCTCCATTCAGATAAAGCATCGTACGATAGCTCGACTATCATATGAAATGATCCTTCGACCAATGGAAATGAAAATAGCTGAACAATGGCATATGAATTGGGAATATGTTGTCTATCGAGTATCACATGGTTTACATTTTGCCATAATGAAAAATGTTGCTGATATGAATCCTCAGCAGATAGCTGTTTATGTACAGATACAGAAAGCCTATCCACGACGATTTATACGATCTAGTGTAGCACCTGTGCAGGTATGTATCATTCATTCTTTATGTATCGTACATATCAGGTATGTATCAAACAAATCATTCGTAAAACTGGGAATTTTTGACATTGTTTGAAATGGTTACATTTAAAATTCTGATTTCTCAACTAAAAAAAAATTCTTTTCTATCAAATTCATCAAAAATTCCCAATTTTAGGAATGATTGTTTGATTTCTAAATAATTTTTAACTCAAATAATTCGTTTAATTAATTGCAAACAACAATAGTGAAAATGATTGCAAAGAAATTAAAAAATTTATTTCAGAAAAAGAAAGTTCTCAAAGCATCAGAACCATATCCAATTAAAATGTGTACCGTTGATCAAGGTGAACCGTGTCATGTCAGAAAAATCAACATTCCTGAATATCATAAATCTATCACAAGCAATTATTACCAAACACTCAAGCATATTGACGGTTATCCTTCCATTTGAGCTTTGATTAAGTGTAGCTGTTATTATGATGAAGTAGAATAATTCATTAATCATTTGAGTCTTAACTGAATAATCAATAATAGTTGTTCGAATTGTTTTAAAATTTAAATGATTAAAAGTTTACAATTGAATGTGTTTCCCACTAAACTTTTATGAGGAAAATTATTTTCTGCAATTTCAATGGTAATCGGAAGTCGAATTCGTTGTGTTACAGTGTTAATGTAAGGAATGGAGCATATAAAAAGTCCTCGTAAAGTTATCATAAATAACTGATTCTTAGCGTAAATCTTACATCTGTCCATTCTTACTGCTTTACAGCTTGTTCATTACAGTATTTTGTTATTTTTATTTCGGTAATCCATAAAAGAATTAATTTCATTTGTTTCATAAAGGCGCACCGATGTAAGGTTTATCTTAAAAATGAATTAGACAGTATGACATGTGATCTTCGTGCATTTGAAAATAAAATTTTCCATACCAAACTTTTATGTGAAAAATTAATTTTTGCAATTTCCTTCTTTTACAGACATACGTTACGTTTTCCCAAATTTGAATTTCAAAATTTCAAGAAAAAAAAAATCTTTTCTAACACTATTTTTATGGTCTTTATAAAACAAATGAAGTTAACTCTCTATGAACTGCTGAAATAAAAATTACAAGACAAGATAAGGAGAATTTGTACGTAAAATAAGGCGATGGATTTTATAGTGTATTGTTGTTATAAAATAACTTATCTTAAAGGTCAATTCATGTTGTAAGAATGTTCCAATAAGAAGAATTTCTTCTCTAACGATTTTATATGAGCAATTGTCGGTATATTGTAAAAAAAAATCTTATGGAATTTGTAAATTCTAATTTTGAATCAATTCATTTTGTAATGATCTGTTAACAAATTCCCATTACATAAAGATTTAGATGCCAGGGATGATCTTAGTTATTAATACAACAAACAGTCAGTTATTCGCATATTCACCAAATTAGCTCATCCAGTTTATTCAGTAGTCACCAAGTAATTTACATCAGATGAATCATCCTTCATCTCAGTTCAACAATGAATGAATCATTCCTTAATTAATAAAGCGATAATCAAATTATTATCGAAGGAAATGACAGTGATTTGTTGGTTAAAATTGATGACATTATTCGTTTATTGTATAACTCATTCCTGCTAAAATATTTTTTTTCTTCTTACTGTTCTGAACTAACAACTTTGTGTGAGTAAAATATTACAACCTAAATAAACATCTATGCCCACAAATGAAACAACCAAAAAAATTAGTTTTTCCTACATTACAAACACTGTTTAAATGTATATAAATCCGAACTAAAATCAAAAAAAAAAAATCCTGTTCATGGACTTTAAATGGCCAATGAATTTATGCTATATAATATGTATAGCATAAGCTTATTGGGCTTTAAATTATAGACTTATTCCGAACTATTAGACCACTTTAAGTCACGAAGTGGGGACTTTCATTCTCCTAATGCTACGTGAACTCCCTAGGTATCATTAATATCTTTTAATTAGTTCTTTCATGCAATTTTAGACTTCTTTGCGTCGTTTTTTTTACAAGAAAATAATGTAATGGTCAATTCCAATAAGTCTGTAATATAAATCAGTTAAGAAATAGCATGGCAGATCACAGAAGAATAATTATTCTTATCACGTGATGGTAAAGAATGATTATCTTTATCATGCGATGGCAGAAGAATGATTTATCACGCGATGGCAGAGGGATGATTTATCACGTGATGGCAGAGGAATGATTATCTTTATCATGTGATGGCAGAAGAAT
>JARVGP010001076.1:0-24180 GCA_029876185.1 Mansonella ozzardi
TTTTTTTTTTTTTATTTTTTTTTTTTTTTTTTTTTTTTTTTTTTTTTTTTTTTAACACATTCCTAGTCCCTTGTGGCTTCCCGTATTCATTCGTATTTTTATTTGTTCTTTTTTTTTGGCTTCATTTGGTTATACATTTCCACTTTTTTACAATGGCTCCCCTAATTAATTAATAGCAAAAGCAACAAGCAGCAGCGACAGCAGTACAGCCGCAATAATGGCAGCAGCGGAGTAAATTGTGTTGAAGGCAGTGAATTGACTCAAAATTCAGCGGCATTGACGGAATATTTTTTGGGATCTACAAGATGTACGATTGATTTGTAGTTTAGAATGGAAACATTAAGCAGTCATTGTAGATGACCTAAGTTAACTAAAATCAAGTATTACTTAGGTAGTGCCAATAGCAATAACAAATTCACTACTAAAGTTTCAGTTTTTTTACTGGAAGCTATTTCTAGGTTAAAAAAAAAACTGGAATGTTATGTTTATTCATACATGCTTATTAATTTCTCGTAATATAACACTGTGGTTAAAAATTTTCAGCCAATCATTATCATTTTTTAAAGTGAAACTGGAAAATTTCCCGTGAAAAGTTATCAGTTGTAATTGTCAAGGTTTTTGAAGCTTTTCTTAACGCATAAATTAATATAATAAGCCTATGCGCAATTTAGATTCCATATTTAAATTAATATACTAACAACAAACTGACTTTTGGAAACCATTTTGCATGCTTTGTGTAACATTTTAGATATCCAACAGTTATACATGGAAGATGTATCGAAAGACGAAATAGCTTGTGGACTTTGTACTTTTTTTTTTAAAAGAAAGAATCAGTGAAATTTTTTGGACTTCTGAACATGTATTTCAGATTGCGTCTTACAAGCATACCGTTTTTTATAGCGCTTTTGCAGTTCGTACTGTTGCCTTAAGTTGTGATGTGTTTTAGCTCTCATTTCGCGCTTATTTTGCTCACTCTTTTCACAACCAGGGTACCATTTTTTAGATCGGTTGGTTTTGGCTTCCAGATGTTCGTCATGTTGTTATTCCATCCCTCATTCATTTGCAGCATGCACTAAAGTGCTGCAATTAAAAGATAACATTACTTGACAGATAGCTTCTACTTGCGCAACATAAAACATTCATCTGTCTTCGTGCTGCCTTCCAGATGTCTTCCATTTGTTGTAGGAAGAGGACGAAAGACGACGAGCTGAAGAGGAGGAAAAACGTCGTCAGTTTGAAGCAGCTCGATTGAAAGCGTTGGAGGACGCTGATCGTCTTCGGAAGCAACGTAAAGCTGCTGAAGATGCACGTAGAGCAGCAGAAAATGAAGCACGACGAAGAGCAGAAGATGAAGCAAGACGAAGAGCGGAAGATGAAGCACGACGAAGAGCGGAAGAAGATGCTAGACGTAAAGCGGCGGAAGATGCGAGAAGACGAGAAATGGAAGAAGCGGAGAGAGAAAGGAAGAGAAAAGAAGACAGAGATCGCAGACGTCGTGAAGAAGAGGAAGAACGCCGTCGTCGAGAAGATGAAGCGAGAAGGGAACGTGAAAGGAAGCGATTAGAAGATGAACGCCGACGGGCGGAAGAAGACCGTCGTCGGCAGGAGGAAGATGAGCGACGTTTACGTGAGGAAGAGGAACGGCGTAAAAGAGAACTAAAACGACCAAAAGTAGGCTCTCATTTGTTTATAGCCATAGCTCTGTTTCTATATTTTGGAATTATGTATAGCGAATCGGAACGCAACTTCAACTGCTTGCACAGCGGAATGATTTTCACGAAGTGCTTTGCTCAGTTATTTCCGCGAACAGTCGCACAACCCAGCACTCATTCTTTAAATATATTTTGCGGATAAAAAACAGCACTGAATTAAAAGGTTAACCGATAATTTGTTTCAGATGCCTAACCTCAATCATGGCATGCAACAGGCAATTGTATCGGAGGGTGGTGAACTGGAAGAATTTGAAGAGAGTCAACATGTTCCGGAAAGAGCAACAATAGCTGAGCATGAGGATGAAATGCAAATGTACCAAGAAGAAACAATTACCAAAACGCAATTCTATGAAATGGAAGGCATTTTACACAAGCAAACTGGCGAAATTTTAACTTTTGTTGAGGCTATACGCCAAGGACTGCTAGATTTACATTCTGGTGGAGGGGAATTCTACGACATTGTTTCGGGTGCTAAAATTAGTCTGGAAAAAGCTGCGGAATTAGGATATATTGATGGTGGTTTTCATGAAGTGCTTAACACTCATTATGGTATACGTCATCCAGAAACTGGCGAAAGTTTATCTTTGTTAGAGGCTATCCAAATCGGCCTCTATGATCCAGATATTCGTCAATTGCGAGATATTGAAACAGGTGATATTCTGCCAATGTACGATTGCATCTCACGAGGAATTATAACACTTGACACACAACATCGACTAGTTAAAATGGGTATCTTGAAACTGCCACCGTTATCATTAGAAAGTGCCATTGAACAAGGCGTTGTAAATAAGGAGACGGGTAACTTTACCGGAAAGTACACGAGAGAAACAATGCCACTTAAAGATGCTCTGTATAACGGATATATTCAGATTGGCTGTTGCCGTCCGCATACGATGATTGCGATCACTCTTTCTGACTGTCTTGAAACAGGCTTAATTGATGGATACACTGGTGAATTTATCGACAGACACAGTGGTGAAAAAATTACCTTACGTGAAGCTGTTTCAAAAAATTATGCGCTCTTAAATTTACATGTTCCGGAAATAGTGAAAACGGATGAAAATCGGCGTATCACTTTAGGTGAAGCGATTATACGTAATGCAGTAAATACCCGTCAAGGAAATTTTAATGATTTGCTAAAAAGTCAAACTCTTACGCTTCGAGAAGCCTTTACAAGAGATTTGATACAGAAACCGTTGACACTTACAGAAATCAGTGAAAAAGATTTAATCGATTCAACGAACAAGTTCATCGATGGAGGTACCAAGAGTCGTTTCACATTGTTAGAAGCAATTGCCGCTGGTTTATTGGATCCGGACGTACGTCATATTGTGGATCCGGATGAAAAAGATGTGATTTCTATTGCGGAAGCTTTAGAACGGGGATTGTTGGAATCTAATGGAACAATTACACTTCAAAAGCAGCAAAAAATTTTTTCTGTAAATGAAGCAGTCAATGATGGATTACTGATCAAACGTGTACGGCATTCTATTTTTAATGTGAAAGGTATTAAGAATACAAAGACTAATGAAAATCTAACTTTTAACGAAGCTGTGGATCATGGCGTAATTATACTGCAAGCTGAAAGAATTGTAGACGTTGCTACAAACGAAAGTTACCTTATAAGCGATTGTGCGGACAAAGATTTATTGGATCCTATGCTATATGAGCTCTTAACTACATCCTTGGGTATCAGAAATGGTTCGCAGAACGAAATGACGGTGATTCGTGCTGTAGCAAAAGGATTCATTGATCCTCAAAAAGGTATTTACGTTGACAAACGGACGAATAGAGAGCTCTCTCCGAAGCAAGCATATGACGATGGCTTATTGACGCTTAAAGGAGCCTTGCAATTATCGGCAATGCTTGACATTCATCCTTCTCTAGTAACACCAGTGAAAAAGATTGATCATAAGAAGCGAATTAGACGACCGGGGCAAAAAGAAGATGTCACTACTGACGAAGTAAAGGTAACACTAGCAGAAGCCATGAGACAAGGTTTAGTCGATTCACGTACTCATCGTTTCCGGCAAGGCGATACTGAGATGAGCTTCGAGGAAGCCTTAAATCAGGGATTAATTCATCCATCTGATGAATGGATAGTTCCGTCTAAAACAGGTGCTGGTCCTACTGTAGAGGAGAAAACAACTGAATCTGTAACTGAAACGGCACAGCAATTAGCGCCGAAGTTTTATCCAGATAAAAATATTGAAGAAACTGTGACAACTGTAAAGAAAGTGAAAAAAACAGAAACAACAGCACTGGGAGGTCCAGGCGGTGTATCCGTTTATCGTGCAGTTACGGGCAGTAAAGATTCATTCCAGATACCCACTGATGGTTATCATATTCTGGAAGCTGAACGCAAAGATTTTGTAAACCTTAAAACAGGAACTGTTTCTTTACCGAATTTAAGTCGTTCGCTAACTTTGCAAGAGGCATTTCAATTAGGTGTCCTCGATTCTAAAAGCATTACTACCGTAGATCCATCCACTGGCAATCATATTCCTATTATTGAAGCAATGAATAAGAAAATAATGGATAAAAACGGTCGCATGGAACGGAATGGTCAAATGATTAATCTTGAGAAATTGATTAAAGATAAGATAGTGTTGATAGAAGCTGAAGCACCAGCTGGGTTAGGAAGTTCGAAAAAGAAAGTGATACAATTCTCACCAGATTCTGAAGCAGTTATAAGTTTTCGCCCAATTGGCACTCCAGTTGTGGAAGAAACAGAGCAATCTTGGACGTTTGATTCGAGTATAGGGGAATTGGTTGATCATATTACTGGTGAACGACTTACCCTTGATGCAGCTCTTGTTTTTGGTAAAATTGGCCGAGAGGATTTACGTGTGTACGATACGTTGACTGCACGTGAAATGTCATTTGAGGAAGCTGAAAAGTGGGGTATTATCGATGAAAAAGATCGTTATTATTTAGATAAACGGGAAAACAAACGATATTCTTTGACTCAAGCAGCAATACAGCATCGTGTTTTTCCAACAGGTGGTGTATCTGAAAATGCTTCTGATGCAATCCATACAACTTACAAAATTCAAAAACGAACTGAATTGTCGAAAAAGGAAGCACTGTTTGGTGGGCCAACAGAATTCATGGAGCAAACATTGGTGAATGCATTGGATTCAAATTGGTACAATGCGCAAAGCGGTATGTTTACTGATCCGCAGACGCAGAAGCAGATGTCTTTGAAAGAATCAATAATAAAGGGATTATTTAGTCCATATGGTACAACTGTACTAGATAAGCGTAGAAAGCGTGAATTATCGCTTCTAGAAGCTATCGATGAAAATATTATTAATGATACGGAAGGAAAGGTATTGGATACAGAAACAGGGAAATTTATTGACCTAAAAACAGCCTATGCGCAAGGTCTTTTAAAAAGCAAAGGTATATCACATAGTTTAGAAGAAGCTTTGATATCTGGAAAGCTTGATTTGTCAACAGGTCGACTAATAACACCAGATGGTGGTAATGTTAAAATTGAGGATGCGATTGCAACTAAACTTATCGATAGCCAAAGTATCGTTTTCCGTGATCCATCGACAGGTGAAGAATTACCCTATAGTAAAGCGGTTGAGAACAAATTTATTGATCCTGTCAAAGGCATAGTTTATACGAAGAATATGACTGAAATAATGACTTTTCCTCAGGCGCTTACTAGTGGTGTGTTAATTGGTACTGGTTCAAGAATATCTGCTGCTGCACAGAAGCCTCAACCATTACGCATAGTAGAGCAGAAACTAGAGCTTACGCCTTATGCACCAGAACCTGCTAAGCTTACTTCTTATGCGCCAGAATCTGCTAAGCTTACTGCTTATGCGCCAAAACCTGCTAAGACGTCCACAGTTGCTATTATGGAGCAACGTGCTTTAGGTTCAGGACGTCAGGAGATGATTGACTTAGGTGGTGGGAAACAAGTGATGGTAAAAGTTGTACGTGGAGAGGGAGGTGTTGAAAGAGGTGAATATGTTGATCCATCGTCTGGGATGAAATTTACAATTCAACTACATGGTGATCCTTATATGACAGAGGCCAAGACTGTTGTGAAAAGTACCTCACAAATGCAATCTATTCAATTGGAACCACATGCTGAATTTGTTGGTATTGATAAGATAAGAGATAAAAGAAATGGTCGTGTCATGTCAGTGCATGATGCTCAGCGAATTGGTATTGCACGCATTGATAAAAAAGGAAAACAGATGACGAAGACATATTCGGTGTTCAGATCAAACATTCAGAATGCTGTCACAAGAGGTGTCATTGATGCTCGTGGTGAAAAATTAAGCTTGGAAGATGCTGTTCGAGCAAAATTAATTGATTTGCAAGCTTTAACATATCTTAATCCAAAGACAGGTGATGCTCTAACATTGGCACAAGCGGCAAATATGGGTCTTGTAGATGTCACTTTATCGGAAACATTACCAAAAGGTGTGTCTCATCCAGCAAATGGAGAAAGGATATCTGTACAAAGAGCTATAGAACTTGGTATCATAAATCCGAAAACCGGTGAAGTAAAAAATCCATTTACGAATGAAAAATTGGCTTGGTTAGATTTAATGAAACCAGTATATACAAGCTTAACGATGGAAGGAGTATATGATCCAACAAAAGGATATGGTGTTCCAGTGCTAACTGCTTTAACTGAAGGTCTTATTGATGCAAATACAGGCCAGTATTCAAATATCATTACAGCAGAGATAATATCACTAAAGGATGCTTCTAATAAAGGTTTGATTGATACTGAAACATATAAAGCAATCACAGAACCTTTTTTGTTGGATTATCGAACAAAACGAAAACTTAATTTGATTGAAGCTGTTCAGAATAAACTAGTGGATCCCAGAAATAAAACTATTCAATTTGATGAACAGATTATTATGCCTGTTTCTCGTGCAACTGCTGAAGGTAAAATTCCGCTATTCATTGGTGAGAAATTAAAGCGTATTGATAAAATGACATTCGCGGAAGCGTTAAGCAAAGGTATGATTGATGTTGCGCAAAATCGTTTTACTGATTCAGATTCAGGAAAACAGATGTCAATCAATCAGGCAATTCAGGAGGGATACATTGATACTGGTAATGTTGAAGCTTTGGAAGGCTCAGATGAGCGAAATCTGGCAAATATATTGTTTACGGAAGAGTTTGATGAAATTTCTGGGCGAATAAGAGATAAAAAATCAGGCCTTTATTTGACCTTCAAATCTGCTGTTGATCGTGATATTATTGACGGTGATTCATTATTGCACGATCTGGAATCCAGTCATACAATGACAGTGAAAGAAGCATTAAATCAGGGGCTTATTGATTCAGATGGTAGATATAATCATAAACGTACAGGAATTAGAATTACACTTAAGGATGCTATAGAGAAAGGTCTAATCGCCTTAATTGCATCTCCTATGCAAGCTGCTCAAGCTGTTGCGGAAGCTGTGAAACGTCGTAATACAGAAGGTTATAGGTTTAGATTGGAATCGTTGGATGAACGGAAAATTGAAAATGGTATACCACGATATAGAGAGGAGATAACAGTAGGAAAGCTTTCGTCACCTCATCGTACTGAACCGGGTCTCTCACGTCGAGTTAGATCTGTTTCAGAAGCATCACGAGGAAGTGGGAGAAAGAGCATAATTGATGATCCTCAGGCTGTAGCTGATTTGCGGCACGAGTTTTTGGATAATCTTCGAGGACGTGGTTTTGATGTTGAAGAAAAAGTAATTGAGCATCCAGAAGGCGGTTCACGAGTTTCGATCCGTGAAGCGACGGAAAGTGGCTTGCTAGATGTTATCACTGGTGACATTATTCATCCATCAAGTGGTAGACGGTACTCAATTCCGCGTGCAGTATATATGAAAATGATGACTCCAGATGCAGCCAAACAAATGATGGAAACATTGAATATCTCTTCTGAAGATTTGGGACAGATACCATTGAGTGAATCTGTTAGTATTAGTCCTGAAGTTAAAGTTTATACGAAAATTGTCAGTTGGCGCGGTCAACCATCTGAATTACGGCAAACTTCTGATCCACTTGCGCCATACACATCTTATACGTCATCAACATCATCTACAGCGATACGAACTTCCGATGTATTCCCTGAGTAATTAATTAATTGCTTAGTTTTTTGTTGGTACTTTTATGCACTGTCTTTTAGTTTTTTTAATACTAACTTGTCTTCTCGCTTCCATTTTAAAAAGTTTTTTTTTCTGAAATTTAATATGAGAATTAACTGTCATATTTTTTAACTGAATCAGAAACGCTCCAGAACTTTCGGCATAAATTTTTCGTTTATATCTTTCAATAGTTAATTATGTGAGACACATATCATTTACTTGCTTAATTCATATATTCACCTATATGTTTTGTGAATTCTGTAATACCTTCTCTTAAAATTATCATTTTTTTTTTAACAAATGAGCTGCTGTAGTTTGAATTTTCCAAATTCCGTGATAATATATTTATTGTCTCTTCGATAAGTTTGTAGTGTAATAGAGAATTGATTGATTTGCAGATAGTTTTTGGAATTTCAACCTCAAAAAGCACATTATTATTTAATTTGATTAGACAGAATTTGATAATCGGAATTACTGTTATCTGATTAACTGAAGAGGGAATTGGTGATTTGATGATAAAATTTTAGCTTTTTTATCAGATAAATCAAATTAAGGAATTGGAATGTAAATAAATATGCTTGAGAGCATTGTTTCTCCATTACCCTCTGGAATATTCATCCGGTTTTTTTTTTTTTTTGTTTCTAGAATTCAATCATTTTGCTGTAATTGTTTAATTCATATCGTTTTGTTTTATATCTTCTATCCATTAAGCAATGGAAACAAGCCAACATTACTCACTGCCAACATTTTTTGACAAATCATTAATCATTCTGTCATCTTCAATAAAAAAAAAAATCTAATGATTATTTTTTAATTAGCAATAAAAGTGAACAGCTGTCACAGTTTAATGAACCTCTCCCATTGAAATAGTAGTTTGAATTAAATAAATGGGTAATTCAGCTCGTGTATCCATATCTCTTTATTGATCACTACTAACTGTGCTATTTCAGGAATGAAAAATTTTCACTTTACATTCATTTCTGAATTGATATTGTCATTTGTCTTCTAATTAAATCGTTTTTGTAATATTTCTACTCTTTTTTCTCAAGATTCCTTTTTTGTATATAAATTTTTTTCAATGCAGAAATATATGTTTTGCGATTTGAAATCTCAAATGGAAAGAAATGACAGTGAAGACTAGCACACAATTTTAAGATTTAAGCACAAAAATTTTTTTTTTTTTTTTGTTTGAATATTGCTGCATTTATTGTTTGCAAAAATCAAAGATCGATGTGAAATCATTTTTAAATTCAATATAGTACGAACAAATAAACTAGCTGACAATATGAAATGTTCAAATGGACCTTAGCTTTTTTTAGAAATTTCAAGGACCATTTTACAGGTCAGTTAAAACAATAGTGTAATAGTTATGCTAGGGGTTTACAGTAGTTCAGTATTAGTGATTTTTCTTTGATTATAAAATTGTACGAATTATGGCAACAACGTAGAAGCTCATTTATAACTTAGTAAAAATTTTACGAATTTATTCCTTATAAATGAAATATAGTTTTATCAAAATACAATAACTTGAAAATATCTCGCAGTTCATGCTACTCATATAAAAAGTAGCTATCAAGTTAAGTTATTTAAGTTTTAAAGGATTTAAAATAATATAAGAAAGCATTAAATTCTTATCGTTAATATAAATGTCTTTTTAATGCCACAGGCAGACATCATGCTTGACATGTCCACTTGAGTGTCCACTTCATATTTATTCAAAAAAAATAGAATTGAATGAAAAGAATTAACGAAAATGAAGGATTTTCTGGTCGAAATTTGTTACGTCAAACTCTTGTGTATATCACCTGAACGTCTTTTCAATCCATCTTCAGTTTATCGCACTCCAGGAGCATCTGAAGAAAAATCTCTGAAGTTTTACCGCGGAAGATTTTTTGCACTGTTAATTTTTTCTAATACTAAATTATCGAAAATCGTTTGAATGACGGTAACTAGTGTTGACAAAAGAATTTAGAATTTGTATTTTGGACCGTATGAAGAAAGTTAAAGATAATAAACAACGGAAAAAGTGGAATCATGATTTCGAACTCGATATATGATAGTAAAGTATCGAGTTAAATTTGCTTTTTGCGTTCTGATTTAGCAGTTGCTTGAATTAATTAATATAGAAGTGAAAAAAATGGAATGAAATAATTCCGTTCTGTTCCGTGTGTTCCGGAACAGATAGTGCTGTTCCGGATAAAAATTGCTTGTTTCCTGAAGCAGAATCAAGCAATTCTGATACTGAAATCAATTAGGTAATTTATTTCACTTTTTTTTTTTGCAAATCAATTGTAGAGTTATTGGCGATCGTTTTCTCTTTTATATTACAATGCAATGGTATTCATGAATCCACTAAACTTACAATTATTCCTGGAAAAAATCATTTTTATTCGATTTGAATGATTTTAAAAATTGAAAGAATGAGCGATAGAAACTTATTTCATTGTTGTGGGCATAAAGCTTTCTTCTTTTTTTCACTACAAAGTTTTGACCATTGGAAAAGATTGTGCCATGAATAGTTCGGATTTGAAACAGTCCTAACAATTATATTATAAAGAAAAAAAGGAATTGATTTATTGAATTGAGTTATTTAATATTCTTTGACAAGTAATTATCATTATCATAATTAATGTTGTTAATTATTATCTATGGCTATTATTAATTCAAAAAAAAAAAAAAATCAGTTCCATAATGTATTAATTTTATTAATAAATTGAAAAAAATTGTCAATTTAGTGAATAATTTTTAATATTTGTGATTTTTGCAGGAAAATGTACATAATGAATGCACTGAGCGACAGTTAAAAATAACGGAAATTTTGGATACATTCAGTACGATGAGTACAGCAATCTCGGAAGATTTCTGGCTTGTCACTTCCACGGAGAATACATCATCAGCTTTCGACCGAATACAGGTTCCCATAGTTTAAATTAGCAATAAAGTTTTGCGTGGCATACTTTTAATATTAGATATGGAATTTAATTGCAAACAATATTTTAGTATTAATTCAAAATTTTATTAACTTCAAAGAAATTAATTTCATTATGCATTATGTTACTTCGAGACAAAAGAAATTAAATATGAGTTTATATTCATTTTTGTAAGAATTATTTGTATTCTTTAAGGAAATGAGAATTGAATTATTAACTTATGCATCGAAAGTGCATGAAAATATCGAAGAAACAGACCGTTTGTGTGTGGAAGGCGCAGAATTTCTCACACCAGATCAATTTCATAGTTTAAAAGAACATCGAAATAAACTTGAAACGAACTATAATCAACTTTTGCAGCATACCGATGTCATTTTACCAAGGTAAATAACTTGTCGAATAGGAATATTGAAATTAATAGCAATTAAGCAATAAGAGGACATTTAAATGAAGTAATGAATTCCAGTAAGATCATCCATTCAAATCTAATGATGTAAATGTAGATTCTTTTTTTGCATTGATTATTTTCTGTTTTAATATTTCTTTTTTGTTTTCATTAAGGTTAAATGTTTTAACAAAATTGTTGTTGGAATTTTCAAATGAATCGAGTCTGCTACAATCATTTCTGAATGAAAAAACCAGAGAATTGACTATTATCAGAGCGGAAAGTGGTGATCCGCAGGTACTTGAGAGATCACGTCAAAAAACTAAGGTAATTAATTAGGCCGAATTTGATTTGTTTATTGATAATTCAATTATTAGGCGGAATTTGATAGTTCATTCTTCTGACTTTTCATTTTACAAGGTTGCTATGAGATCAGTTAAAGATAATAGTTTGTTTTGTTGAATTGATTTAGATCAAGATTTTGGTTAAATCTCTAAATCAAAGTTGTTTTAATTAAATGAAAAATTAAATCTTTAGACGATAGTGGATGAAACGGTGACAGCAAAAGAGCGATTAAAAAGTATCCGTACGCTTGCAACACGAATACAGTCCGAAATTGATGGTTATGTGATGGAAATGCGTTTACAATATCCCAGTGCTGAGTTTCCATCAATAGATGCACATGAATTAACAAGTACCACCTGTAAATTACAGGTTAGTACACGTCTGCATATTGACGTCTGCATACGTCAATATTTTTATTTAAGAAGGTTGAAATAATTTTCTAATTTTTCAAGCATTTAAATATATCAGTATGAAATAGGCCTGTTGATAAATATCTTTTATAGGCTGATTACGATTTTCTGCTTCGAAATTGTCATGAGCTATTCGCATATTTGGGTCAGTTGAAGTCATTAGCTATGACGTATAAACAAGATTCAGAAAGTTTGAATGATTCAATCACAAGTTTGGAGCAAAAAATTTCTGAAATAGAAAGAAGTTTGCGTAACGCGGATACTATGAATGATGACTCGATGATGACATCTCAGTTGTAAGTTTGGATTGTATATCCATGAAATTTTTATGTATTAAGATCAAAAGCATTTGAAAATTTCTATTTGTTTCAAACAAATTTAACACTTTATTATTTAGCGCTTTCTATAGACAAGCTATTGATATCCCTAAAGAAATACCTAGATTATATCACTTATTTATCTTTTCAACAGATGTGATAGTGTTTTCTTGGCTAATTTTATGAATCTGAGAACATACCTAAGAATATATCTCTTGATGGCCTTAATGAATGAATATGAATTCTAAAGAAATACCTAGGTTATATTACTTACCTAAGGTCATCTTTTCAACAGGTGTAATAGTATTTTCTTGGCTAACTTTATGAATCTGAAAACATACCTAAGAATATATCTCTTGATGGCCTTAATGAATGAATATGAATCGGAAATATCTGCTGCAATTGTAAGGCATAAAAAATGAACAATTTCTCTGGTATACTTTTAGCATCTTTGGAGGGTAATTAGTAATTTTATCAGTTTAAAACATTTGAAATATTTTGGCATGCTTATGTTGCTTTACTTTAAAGTGAAACCAAAAATTTTGGCAGAATTTTTGAAAAGTTATTTAATTAAAGATTTTGCATGCATAAAATTTTTCTATTTTTGAGAGAAAAAAAACAGAAAATCGAAAAGCAGAAACTTTTATGGGCAAAAATATTGAATTAAATAATAGCTTTTTAGTTCAGATTTTTTAACAAATTGTGCAGATTACTTCTTAAATTTTTAATTGAATTTTCGTAAAAAAGTATTCAATTTGCTAAATTTATGCAAATTAATTGCAATTCCTTCTTCCAAAATTCTTCTAAGCATATCATACTTACTGCTATGATCACTTCCAAGAGAACTCGAAAATGTTTTATATATACTAATACTTTTCGACAAGTTGTATATCAGCTGTGAATTAAAGAGTTGAGGTTATGATGTGAATGGCGCATTGATTAATTCGCGCGTTTTTCATTATTAGGTTGTAGGTTCGAGTTTTGTGATGGGAAACAAAGAATTACTTTGCTTGGAAATGATGAAAAATTATTTAATTTAAAAGTGGGAATCTCTCTGATTCATTGTGATTATTGAAAACAACTGATCCAGGCATTGATATGCAAATCCTGAGGATAATTTTATGGATCTGGTCTCTCTATTAGGAGAAAAAAAGATTAGCAAAAAATTGATAGCCATTGATTGCTTGGAATTTCATATTGGAATTCTTTTTTTACATTCATTTTCCTAATTTAATGTTTATGAAATTTAATAAAAAACATTTAAAACTATTTCAATTGATCAAAAATAAATTTTTGAAAAAAAGAGAGTAAAAAACATTTCAAATATTTCTCTTTTAAACTTTTGCTTAAATTTTAAATCATTTGAAAGGATCGAAAATTATAGATTGTCTGAATTGGAAGCACTACAACATATTTCATTCGAACAGACAGGTAAGATTGAAACGGTCACACGATCCGCTTTAGATCTTAGCAATGCACTTGTTGGCACCGATGCTTATGAACGTATCACACGTGAGAACCAACGTAATATCGATGAACTTACACGAAGGTTTGCAAAAAAAAATTTCTTTTATTTCTTTTATTATGCAAAAAAAAAAAAATTTTAGTAATTTCTTTTATTGCAAATACTATGATTCTTTTATGGAATATATTTGGTAGGATATTGATTGCATAGTAATATAAAAATTATTTTCGGTTTTTTAAATCTGTACCCGTTGCTGACATTTCCTGTGACACAATGACCTGATTATGATTATCATGGATGACATGAGTTTTACTGTTGTAATAAAATTATTATATATATATACTTTATTTATCAAATTGCACGAACATTCATCAATCATCAATAAGTTAATGAACAGGTCATTTTTGTAGTTTTAATGTATTTCAAAACTTTTAAAGTGCTTATTCTTTTGCTGAAAAAAATTTTTCAGACAAAGTCGTGCTCAAAAAAGAACTGAGGAAAATATTGATTCATGGCGGAGTAAATTGGCAAAAACAGAAGGAATTCGTAAAGGTATGACGAATATAATGAGCTGGCTGGATGAAGAAAATAAACAATTCTCGTCGGATTCTGTTTCATTACCTCTCTGTGTAGACAAACTAATTGAATTGGTAATTAAAATTTATTCTTTGAATGTTGACACATCATAACGAAGTTAAAATTATCTCATTACCTAAATACGGATTCAACGAAATTGAATACAGAAATATTCTGAATAGTAATCTGTATTAGAGTATTTAAAAAAAGATGAATCTCTTTAATCATTCGCATTTTTCCAAACAATCGTTTTATTTTAGCGTCATCAGAATGAATTGCGACAGCATGAAATTTCATCACATCAAAAAATTCTTACCGAATTACAAGCGAATGCTAAAAAAATAGCAGCAGCTAATCCGGATTCAGTAGCGAGCCGGCAGATGCTGAATGATTGCAACGATGCTCAGGAAAAATTCGCAATATTATTTGCAACTTCGAAGGTCCATCTATCTATATATCTTGCACAGTTTTTCTATTCTTCAAACACGAAATCATTAATTAGAATAGTATAAATGTGAAGGTGAAATTCTGAATTGTTAATCACATTAATCAGATGTTCAAATAATTATCACGATATATAGGCTTGTATTGATAACATTATGGAACTATCAATGGCTCTAACTGATTTCAACAATATGGAAGCATCGATCAACGAGAAATTATTATTGTTAAATGAAAATCTCTCGAGTGCTTCGCTAACAGATATAAATGAATTAAATGCAATTAGCGATGAATTGAAACAATTAGCGCAGAGTGAATGGAAAGAAATGGAAAATAAATGCAAATGGATTTTTTCTGTTCCAAACGTTGTCAGAGATGATAGTTTGGGAAAAAAGGTTTTTTTTTTTACGATTTTTCATTTTTTATTTTAAATTGTTTTTTCTTTCATTATTGTAAAACTATCAGTCAGCATTTTCCTTTCCTTCATTTCTTAATCTTAGTCTTACCAATTCGATCTGATCTGATGTAGGTATACAATCATCTAAAAGTGAAATGGAAGTGATTATTTAAATTCTTCGTTGTAGGTTTCTCATATTGATAATGCCATCAAAAAATCTATTTCTCGGGTTAACGAACTTATCAGTCATGGATATGAAATTGAAAAACTATCTGAGACATCTCAACAACTAAAAAATAAACTTACTGCAAAATTGAATGATATGGAGACGAAAGCTCAAGGTAATCAATTTTATTTTGAGTTAAGTATTACTTTGATTGAGAGAGAAGTAAAAGCTGTTTTCCTGCGAAACTTAATGCATTTCAATACAATTTATATTTCAAAAAAAAAACTGATTTGTCTGATTAAAAAAAAACTGGTACTAAGATAGTTATTATGTGTTATCTGTGCATCAGTATCGACATTCCCATCTCAAAACATACAATTATATTTTTAGTCATATTGCTAATTATCAATCATTTCGTGAATTAATTTGTGAAACATTTACAGTTTTGGAGAAATGTTCGTTGAATCCGGTTGATTTAGCTAAACAACGTTCAACATGCCAGCTATTACAAACGGATTATCAAAATTGTCGCTCAGAATTTGAAACAGTAAATGATAGCGTTTCGAAATTGGTTGAAGTTGAGACCATTTCCAGGTGACAATTTTTCAAAATCTAAATATCCATTTAATATGGTTCAACTTTTTAGTATATTTGTAATCATATGATTCTTCTATTTGTATCCAGCTATTCTAGCAATATTCNCAAAATCTAAATATCCATTTAATATGGTTCAACTTTTTAGTATATTTGTAATCATATGATTCTTCTATTTGTATCCAGCTATTCTAGCAATATTCGAAAGCACATTTTGGAATTCCAAAAGAGTTTTGCAGTATTAACTATAATAAAATCGCTTTGGTTCCATTATGTACTCTTTAAAAATAGTGATTATTAACAACATAAAAAAAAATAATTATATACAGAACTAGAAGGACTATATTTTCTCTCTCTTTCGTCTCTCTAAATATATTTCGGTTGAGATTTCTGTGTAAATATATATTTTATTAGAAGAGCATATTTCTGTATATATATCATTGATTCTGTAGAATAAGCAATAAATTAAAAAGTGATATTTTTCTTAATTCATGGAAATTTTCTTCTTTCAGTATGAAAATGAAAGGAATTTCTGGATTGTCAAAGCAAGCTCAAGAGGCATTGCGTGAAATTTCTTCTCTACAACAGAGATATGTTTCTTTGGGCTCTTTTCTACGATTAAAAGATGAAAAGATCAGGACAGATAGTGAAAGGTTATCAGATTGGGACTTACAACGTGACAGTCTTGCTCGCTGGATCAGTAACGAAAACAAACGATTGGTTAGTTTCTTCCTGGCCAATTCAACAGAATCTTACAAAATCACATGTGATCACGTGTTGTTACCTGTTAGAATTGGAAAAACACTGCTGTATTTTATCGAATTTACGAAGGATTTTATACGACTAACAAAATGCCGTGTTTCTTGTACCACCACTTTTCTCTTACAGAGCACAGAATGTCCTGAAATGTTTGTTAACGAAGTTATTCGTACAAATATTACAAAAATAAAACGGCTAGAAGAAGTTCTTGGGAAGGAGAAACAATCAGAAATGGAAGAAATTCGAAACAAAGCACGTTTACTGATGAGTGAACCATCTATCACGGGAACTTCCGATATTATAAACTCTCAGAAGGCGCTTGAAACTGATTGGGAAAAATTGAATCAAGCAGTATCAATTTTGAAGGAATGGAATGAGTATGCGGAGCAATTACTTGAAGGCAAGATTTTTTTATCTATTTATAGTTCAAATTTTTTTTTAAAGTTTTTAACATTTAGAAAGCTAATTTTATGGAATAATATTTGTAGGAGTAATAAGCCTCGATAAATGGTTGATACAAAAGGAACGAATGATGTCGTCGATTGGAACCATTAATGTTGATACTAAAGTTATAGATAACCAGCTTATACAAATTGAGGTATTTATTTGTTTTTCTCTCTCACTTTCTCTGCTTTGCTTTTACTTGTCAGGAAGTGTTATTGGTTTGTAGCTACTTCGAGGTGAATTGGAAGATCAGGATGCAGCCCGAAATAAAGTGAATGAATTGGCACATAATTTGGTGGCCAAAAGTGCAACTTCAGCAAGCACACAACAGATTATCATGGAGGTAAGTGAATAATTTTCTTGAAAAAATGAAAATTTTAAATGAATTTGAATTGTCACCAAAATTATCTTTTTAGATGGATTTATTGAATCGTCGGTGGATTTCATTTCAAAATGAAATGGAAAAGAAGAAACTAACTCTTCAGAAAGTTAAAGAACTTGGCTTGAATTTTTCTAGCAAGCAACGAGCTGCGAAGTAAGGTTTTCTTATTGTACATTTTTACCTATCCCTTATTTTTTTACGTGTGTAAAAATAAATTTACTTCTTAGATCTTGGAAATTTTTAAATAAGGAGGTCGTTTACTGAAAAACTTTCAACTTTTTAATTGAAATTGAAAAATTTTCAAAACTTGGGATTTTTCGAAATGCTAAAAAGTCAAGATTTCGTTGTAATAGTTATAATGAATTATTTTAAGAATGGAATTAATCGGTGTTGCGGAAACAATAGAACAGATAAGTCGTTTTTCGCTAACATCTCAAAGTGATATTGATGAAAAATTAAACACTCTGAATGCATCAAGTATACGATTATCCGAAATTGATTCGCAACTAGACGAACTGAAAAATGTTGTACATTTGATTTGCGAGAATACACAAGATCATAACTTGCAAATGGATCTTCGTGAACAACTAAATACGACGATGCAAACAGCTCAGGAGTTGTATAAGAAAATAGGTAAATTTTAATATTAGAAATAAAAAATAAAAAAAAGAAAAAATTACTGAGTTTACTCTTATTTCCATCACTTATTCCAGTTTTCCGAAGTTCTCATATGCTTTATTTTCTTACAACATTTTATGAGTACTTTCAATTCTGGCAAAGATATTAGAATACACAGTTTTTCAATTTGAATTTATCTTTTTTACTGTTATTTGTACAAAATAATTTGAGCTAAGTGTTTGCTATACTAAATATACTGAAAATACAATCTTTTTGGTCAATTAGGTAACGAATAATATAAATATTCTACTTTAGAAAGTATGAAAGTAGCAGTAGTAAATACAAAGAATGAAGAAGGTCAAACAGTGACAGAAGCTGAAGCAGCAGTAAAATGGATAGAAGATATGCAGGAGCAGTTTTCGGATTTAGGTCCTCTATCAGTGAATTCTATGGAGCTTACTGAACAACGAGCAGCACTTAAGAAAATTTACAGTGCCGTATTGGATAAGGAGGGCGACATTACCCTATTAAGGTTTATGATTTTATAATTTTTTGAATGAACTATTTTTATGTCTACTTTTAGTAATCTATTGAGAGATATTTTGGTAAGAATTATAGAATTTTTTAATTTAAATATTTTACAGTTAAGATTGTTCAGTTTTCGATGCATATTTATTAATTTTGTTAAAATTTAACAAATTTCCCACTAAATAAATCTGTTCTGTTTCAAACTAGACTTCATTCTTTGCAATCCTTTTGTATTCACTATACATATTTCACACCAAATACTTTCAAAAAAAAATCTTCCAGGTTTCAAAATAACAAACTTTGCAGAGCAAAATTGATGGATCAGATGAAAAAAGCACCAAATTCTAAGCAAAAAGAAATCTTTGATAATCTCTGTGCTGTTTGGAATCCATTGCTAGAAGAAACGAAAACAAAGTATGCAAATGCTGAGCGAGCTTTTGATCTTGTAAATCAGTTGGAAAATGTACTAAAATCTTTGACAGTTCAAATAGATGAGAATCGATTGCGATTAAACGAAATTTCAGGAAGCAAGGCCGGTTTTTTTATTAAATTTTCATAAGTTTTTTATATTTATCGAATTAGAATATCTATTTGCTCACAATTTTTATAACAATCTTCACTTTTTTACTTTTCTAGCATTGCTTTTTTTCACTCAGTGTGGCATCGCTCGTTCCAATTACAAAACTAGCAACTATTTTGTATTGCAACGTTATTTATAAATGGTAGCTATTGCAGAAAATGAGCATTTTTTTGATGCTTAAATAAACCTTAGTTTCTAAAAAGAATAATTCTTTTTCAAACAAGCTTTAACAAATAAATGTTTTTTAAATGGATAATAAAAAAATAATTATTATCCATAAATTTCCCAGACTTTTTTGGTATATATTAATCTTTTTTTTCTTGATGTTAATAAACTGTTTAGGATAATGATATAGCTGACTTAGCTGGTATGAAGCAGGAAATTGGTAAGCATGAAGTTGAAGTTGGTATGTTGGGAAGTCTGCTACATAAATTGGAAGTAATCACAACTGGACCATCATTGAGAAAACTTGGTAGAGAAATAGAAAATGTAACTGGCGATTTAAGGGTATTGCTGAAAGATATCAAAAATATATCGCAGAAGGCACAAATTTCGGTAGGATTTCAAATAAGAAATCTTTAAGTTTCTTATAAATATTTTATCGTGATGTCAAAAAATGTCAGATATGAAAAATACAAAGGATGCGTAGTTTCAGCAATGTATGCATACTTCTGGAAACATCTAATTTTTTTTTTTTTTTTAAGAAGGATATTCAAAAACAATTTTCAAGAAGGAAAGAGGAAGCGCAAAGTCTATTAGATGCAGCAAAAGAAACAGCTGAAAATTTGAAAAGAGATGATAGCGTTTCGTCAATCACAAAAGAGGTTTTGTTGAAAAGTAAGCATTCGGAAATAACTTTAAAAATTTAACTGAATTTTTAAGCGATAAAGATGCTCATATTTCACATATGAAATATATTGTGGATTAAAAATAGTTAAACGTTTGTCAAATCTCCATACATCTCTGTCTAATCATGGAAAATTTTTTTCCAAAAAGATGATCCTTGTTGATTTCAGCTGTTGATGATTTTGAAAATAGTTGGCACAAGAAAGAACGGGAGTTACGCGCGGCTCTGAAAGATATCGAGGGAATTGTTAGCCATGAAGAAGCTGAAATTCTTGATGAAGATGTGCGTAAAATGAATGAGCAATATGCTCAGGTTGTAACGGTCATTCAAGATTTACATCGTGAAATAAAAAAGAGAGACGAAATATTGGATATTGTAAGACAAAAGATCAGCTCACTGAGTGCTGAAATTCGAAATGTAAATGAAGTAAGTTTTTCAATCTTCAGGCTCTTCAACATGTTACATTTTTAGTGAGTTGTCAGAAGAAATTTTAATTTCTTAAAAAAGTGATTTTTTTAATTCCTTAGAGATTTTTGATGATGAAAGATGATATTTAACAAAAGTTATTCTTTTTGCTGTTAAAAATTGATTTCTCCATTGTTGAAAAGACGACAAACGGAAAGAGCAACTCGCTGTCACTGTTAGCACTAAAGGAATACGAAATAGCTTTTGTACAAGTCTCTTTCATTATTCATTGAAATTGAAAACTGGCTAATGTTTGCTGTAATTTTGCTAAATTATTTCATGTGGAATATTTTTTTAGATATTGTTTAAAATATTCCATGGATTGTCAATGGTTGTCAAGCAAAAAAAAAATGATTTAATTGCTTGAAGGAAAAAAAATTCATTTCTCATTTTAAAGCAATTTAGGATTCGCTATTACCAGTTGAACGAAATGTAGCAAAATTGGAACAGCAAAATAGGTCTTGTGATGAGTTATTGAAAAATATTGCTGAGAAAGAAAAGGTTAATTGAATTCAGTTTTAAATTCCTAAATATCAGTTTTTTTTTTTTAAATCCATTCAGTTTTATTTTCTTATAAAATATGTAGATTATTTCTCATCTAATCTAATAATACTGCATTAAATTCAAATGCGTCATCTGCTTCGTGAAATTTATAGATGATTTAATACTTACCATTCAATGGAAGCATAATAAATTATCCATTCGTTGCAGAATTACCACATATAGAAGATGTATAAAATTGCTGCATATATAGTTGTGTATAAATTTTGAGTTTATATTTAGATTTTGGATGAATTGGTATCAGAATGGCAACAAATTTGCAACACTACTATTACTCAAACAACACAAAAAAATGCAGTGATGCAGCAGATAAACGAAATCAGGGAAGATCTGAATAAACAACGTGCTGCTATCACGCAGCGTAAACGTTCTATTGGAAACACGCTTTTGGCTACACAGGAATTTGTTTGGTTAGTAATTTTATAAATATTCTTCGATCACGCAGAATTGCCTTGATCAACTTACTAAAATTCATATCTTTAAAGTTTTGGACTTGTTTGATCTTGCCATCCATATGTGACTTGTTTGCAAGATTAAAAGAGAAGAGAAGTAGTTGTTGTATTCCATCACTTGAATATCAGATCATTTCTGATCATATATTGAAGTAAAAATCCAACTGATGAAATTCAAATAGTTGTTGTATTTGTGATTAATTTTTAGATTCACTACTTTTTCAAATACCTTTGAATGATTACAGAATGCTCAAGGATCTAATATCATTTATATAAGTTCTGAAATTTTCATTTATTCTTTTATCAAATTTGGTTGTTAAGAATAGAATTGTTGCTTCAATGAAATAATAATTCGATAATATGTTAATGATAATATGTTAATTTTAGCAAAGCAGAAGCATTAAGAGATGAAATTGAAAAGCTTGCAACTGATGATATATTAAAAGAACCTGTACAAACTGATTTAAATATTCTGCGAATGCAACAAGAAAAATTGCGAATCTTTCACGAAAAATTACGGCCAACTAATCAGAATTATGCTGTAATTTTGGAAAATTGTGATAAGCTTATAAAAAGTGCCGACGAAGGAATCTCTACAGCAACACTCGTACGCTTTCATAAACTATAAAATTGACTTTTATAAGTAACATTCAACAGAGAATCTTATTTTTCAAAGTACTTTCAAAGTAATCCAATTTCGTGTGACATGAAATAAAATTTAAATTCGCATGCTACAGTTACAAATTAACTAGCTTCTTCACATTTTGTCACAATTATTACAGGTAAGTTGATAGTTTTTGAATTTAGGAAGAAGAAAAGAATAAACTTACAAATGTTTGGAATGCTTTAAATAAGCAGATAGCAGATCGTGAACAACAAGTTTGTACATCATTACAAGAACTTGGAAGTTACACCGATGCGCATAATGCGCTTCTTGTATGGCTACAAGATACGGAGGAATCACTCCAGAATCAGCGAATGCCATCTATCGAATACAAAGTTGTCAAGGAGCAAACTCGAGCAAATGATATTTTACTGAAGCATATTGAGGAAAAACAACAAAGGTAAGTTACGAAGTGATGCATTTTTGAAGGTCAAATATTGGAGAGGATATATTGAAAAATTAGGCATGAAATCAGTATTAAGCGCAGTACATATACTTAGTGGAAACCATACGATATTATTTTCATTAAATGTGTATTAGCTAATTATAGTGGAAGATACCACTATCATAGGTTTTGACAGTTGTTGAAATTAAACTTTCTTCTTTAACAACTTTACAAGTTGCCTCGAATTTGCTTGCTTTCCATTACAGTTTATTATTTATTAAAAAAAGATGACAATTTTTAAAATATATTTTCCATTTCTTAGATATTATTTTCAGTGTTGATGGTTTCAAAACATTGATCGATAAAATTGTAGAACTTATAACAGATGCTACGAAACGCGAAACACTGAAGGAGCAAGCAAATAAAGTTACACAAAGGTAAAAAATTATTCAATGTTGTTAACTAAAGCTAATTTACCGAAGTATTTTTCAAAACAAACAGGTTTTTTTTTAATGCAAAAAAAGCAGCATCTGCTGTAAACAATGAAATTTAATTGGAATGAAAAGAGAGCGAAATATGGGACGCAGCAGATTGGTAACCAGTTTCATTACGATTTTATAAATCATTAATATTGGAATAACCATTGATATTTTTCCAATTATTACATACAGTAATCGTGTCTTTTGTAGGCTTACTCTAAAGTACTGTATGCTAAATATTTTTAATTAAAGTTCTCAATGTTTTTTAATAAATTTATTTAATCTAAATATTTTGCAAAACATTTTATGCCAGTTTTTTGGCTTTTTTAAAATTCTGTTTCTTTTATAAATGGATAGACTGGACATTCTTGAACTGGAATCGAACTATATTTAGATATGCTGCACTAATCGAAAGCGCTCAAGATCGACGTGGTTGCTTGCATGATGCAATTGCTTTAACCAAAGATTGGGCGCAGTTATCGGGACCATTCAAAACATGGCTTGAAACAACCGAACGTTCATTACTGGAGCTCGGACAGGTACCAACCGATGAAGAAAAACTTCAACAACAAATTAATTTATATCAGGTTTAAAACTTTGTTTATTCGAGATTTCTTAGTAGTGTCCAGCCTTTTCTCTTGAAATAAAAGCTTTGCGGTGTCATTGTTGGAAGAAGAAAAATGAGTATTATAACTCATTTTAATAATGGAAAGGCATTAAATAGAAAAAGATTTTTGCTTTTGGCACCTTAATGTTTAAGATTTAGATGAAATTTATTTTAGAAATTGCAAGAAAATATTGAAATGAAGCATACCGATGTAGAAAAGATGATGCAACTGTGTCCCCTTCTTGCTAATTTAACATCTAATGAAGAAGCTGCCGAATTGGAGGCAATATTCAAAAACTACATGATACGATATGAAAACTTGGGTAAACAAACTGCTGAATGTGGAGTTTTACTGCAGCAGGTGATCTTTTTTTTTTTTTTTTTTGAAAATTTGAGATCATTTAAATTGTTTTCCGACTTCTTTGATGCTTGTTCATAATTATGGCGTAAGAAATAGCCTATGGCAGACAAGTAATCAATCGAATACGCTTCTTTGATGATTGTTCATAATTATGATAATTAAGCAAGTGGAACTGTGAAGTT
>JARVGP010001077.1:0-24878 GCA_029876185.1 Mansonella ozzardi
TTTTTTTTTTTTTTTTTTTTTTTTTTTTTTTTTTTTTTTTTTTTTTTATTTTATAATTTTTTTTTTTTTTTTTTTTTTTTTTTTTTTTTTTTTTTGCCGATGAAAAGACCAATAATTATAGGATCGTAATTGCTTTCTTACATTATTATTATTCTTTTTTGAGGGAATGAGGGAGAGAGAGAGGGAGAAGAGAGAGAGTGAGGGAGAAAAAGAAAGAGTTGTTGAATAAGAAGGAACAAATAAATGGGCAAAGTTTAAAAAATTTGTTGAATTAGAATTGAGGTAAATATAAATAAATGTATATATTTCTATTTATTTGTATACAACACCCACGGTTAGCTTCATTTCTAATAATGGCTATGAATTGAAATGAAAACGAAACTGATTTTATTCTTGCATTAATGCTTCGTAAATTTTTTTTTTTTTATTCATTACATTCTAAGAATTGCTTACTTTATATTTAATGAATGAAAATGAAAGAAATTTTGAGTATTTCAATTATTTTTCAAATTTCAAATTTTTTGATTTTGGTAATAAAGATGAAAAAAAGGAAAAAAAAATTAATTAGTGATAATTTGAGAAAGAGATGCGATGCCTAAAAATATCAAATAAGATGAGAAATAAATGGACAAATGTATTAAAAGTCTGATTGTATTAATTTTTTTAATTTTGCTTCTTCTTTTATCAATAAAAAACAAGAAACAATGGTAAACAGATTTGACAGCAAAAAAAAAATTATTATCATTAATAACAATTTACTGTGTTACTGATAAAATTGATAAAGAATAAAAGTTACATATATTTTTAATATCTATTCCTAAATTACAGCTTAGTAAATCCATTGGTATAGCAATAGTAAATATATGGCATGAAAATTTTACAATTGGAAATTAGCAATTGTGGAAAAAAATTTAACAAAAAAAAAAAAAAAAAAGCAAAGATATATGAAAAAAATTCATCTATTAGAAATAAGACTATTGATCAAATTCGCTTAACAGTAATTAATCAAAAATTAACAAAATGCTCAAAAACTTTTCAGCTAATTTTACAATTAATTTTTAAGATTTGTCTCAATGATAAAATAAAATGAATTATTTCAAAATTTAATTTTAATAAAATTTTTCAAATAGTCAATGGGCTCAATGAAAGTGATAAAATAAAGAAAATAAAAAAAAAAGAAAGGGAAAGAGAAGAAAAATTGAAAAAAAAAAGAAGTGAAGAAAGAGAGAGAGAAAAAAATGAAAGAGTAAGCAGCTGTGAGCGCTCCTTTTTAAATCAGAGGCGGATATTATTTTGCCGGAAAATCCATCCACTCTTGATGAGATGTAAATTTAATCTCTTTCAACTCAAATAACGTTGATATTTTGTTGCATGGGCACTGGATTCTATTACTGACACACACACATACACACACATACACACACATACACACATACGCACACATACACACACATACACACACATACACACATACATACATACCTGCTTAAACATGCATGTACATACATACGCAATCTTTCATCTGATTTAACATATTTAACAAGCAGAATAAACTTTGCAAACATCTAATTTTATTCGCTGACTTGCAGCCTTTCCTCTATTAAATCTTTATTTATTTCTCATTATGAAGCAAAAAGCAAAGAATAGAGCCTAGTGAAAATGCTAGGCTTCTCTTACATATTTCATTCTAATCAATTTACTATCTTTTTTTTTTTTTTTTATCAAAGATTGTTTCAAGAAAATTTATTGAGAGAAAATAATGAAATTTGAGAAATTAGCAAAAATAAACTTAAATTATACGAATTTCACAAACTATCATTGGAAATGTTTTGCATTGAATTTGATCATTTGCTATTTCATTTGTTAATATATTTGATTAGAGTAATTGAAAATGATTATAGAATAATTAGCTCACAAATTTATCATTATTATATCATAATTGACAATATTATTATAATTCTGATATAAATGAATAATGAATCATTTTAATGATTACGAATATGCCAATAATTGAATAGAAATAAAATAAAATTAAATTCAGGAGAAAATACGGTAAAATACGATGGTAATGATGATATTTTCGGTATTGTTTTTAAGAAAAATTTACATTATTGGTTGCATTAGGATCATTTATATCAACTGATATTTTGTCTTATGTCAACAATCAATTCGGTATTGCTAATCACTATTTTACTTGACAATTTTTAAATAGTAATGATAAAAAAATAATTACAACAATAATAATAGTAATAAAAATAATAGTACGAATAATAATAACAATAATGATAATAATATTATAATAATAATAATACAATAACAATAATAATAATAATATTTATAGTAATAATAACAATAATAGCAGTGATAAAAAAAAAATTTTGTTTCAACTTTTAACTAATGCAATAATCGAATGGATACTTTTGTGAAGTTAATGAATAAAAACAAATAAAAAGTGTTTAAAATGGGATTATGTCTCAAGCATTTCATAAATGATGCATTATTATAGTTTAAAAAGACTTTTCAAATATTACCTAAACAGTGAATAGACTAACTGAAATCTTTTAATGGTAGAGATATTTTAAAACTTGGTCATATAAAATAAGTAACCGAAATAATAACCATGGATCAAAAAAAAAACTATTCTAGATGATTGACAGATAAGCTCGTGAAATTGAACAGTTCGAAATTTTATTTTAATATTTGATAAGTGTGAGGGTTTTTTATAACAACTATTGATGAATAACAATTTCGTATGCGAGAAGAGTTTTGTTCCGAAGTGTAACTGCAACTTAACATAACGTTATCAAGAATGATCAATGATTTTATGTGCACAAATAAAGGTTGCATGGATCAATAAATAAAAATTACACTTGAAATTTTAGTGGATGAAAATAAAACATCCAACTAAATGTGATATTTCTGAAATTAAATCTTGAGATACTAAAATTTATCATAATAAATTGAAGTATTGAAAATATGTCATAAAATCTTGAAATTCCAAATCTCTAAAAATATTTCAAAAATACATCAATAAATTAAAATTCATTAAAACGCTATTGAAGTATATCTTGATGAATTCGAAATTTTGAAGTGTTTAGTACATAACACAGAAGATTTGAAGATTCATTATTTAATATTTGAATTGTATGAAATAATTGTTTATTCGAATTGGATGAAAACATAACGAAATTTGAAAGACCTAAAATTTCAAGTAGTAGCTCTCATGCAGTGGTCAGCTAAAACTAAAGCATGTCAAAGCTATATTTTGATTTATTTGTCAGCAATAGAAGTTTGTTCGCGTTGTAATATTATATTATAAGTACCGAAATCGTTGGTTTTTTTTTTGAACATTTGATCTCCGTTACAAACAAAATAGCAAAGTGTCCCTAGCCAAGAAATAGTCTGAGATCATTGTCTTCATGAGTGTTAGTGAATAAATATTTTAATAAATATCATGGTTAGAACTGTTTCAATAAAAAGGCAAAATGTTTTCATGTAAAGCCATTCAGTAAAACAAATGATACGTTCGATTTTATGTTATTTTTTATTATCTAAAGCTTTAAACTTACAACGATTATTGCATGGATCCGTTCTTTTTACGACAAAAAACAAAATGATCTCTGCAATGATTGTTCTTTTTCTGCAAAATACTGCAAATAAAAAAGGAAGAAGAAACGGTATAAATATGAATTGATGAAATTATTACGATATCTTCAAGTGATTAAAATTACAATAAATTGTAAATCCAATGGCATGGAATTGTGACAGATCATCTAGTTATTAATGATGAAACATAGGGATAAAATTAATTGGCTTATCATCACTAGGTTGTCAAATAATAATAATGATGATCTGTCAAATAATCATAATGATTACTTATCCGGGAAAGAAATATTACGGGAAAGTATAATACATCAACATGGAAACAGATGAATACAATTATGAGTACGGTAATATGGTCTTGTTTGCAAATATTTCGGAATGTGATTAATTGGAAGTATTAGTAATCATTAGTATTAGTAATTCGAAGTGATGAAAAGGCTGTACTAGGAAAAAATAGAACCCAAGGCCATAAATTTGCTGATTCATCAAGAGTTGTTAGATAATTGTTGGAATAGTAATAGTAGTAGTAGCATTAGCTGTTGCAATTGCAGTTGTAGTCGTAGTTGTAGTTGTAGTTGTAGTTGTAGTTGTAGTTGTAGTTGTAGTTGCAGTTGTAGTTGTAGTTGCAATGGTAGTAGTAGTAGTAGTAGTAGTAGCAGTTATTGTTGTTGTTGTTATTGTTGTTGTTATTGCAGTAGCATTCCGTAACATTCGAATAGTTATGCAAATAACCAGTAGCTTTGAGCGCACATTTAAGATTGATGTTTAAATGAATCATTGGCAATTAAAAGCATTTGTTTAGCATCGATGATTTTCAGTTTGTTTAATCTGTCATCAAAGCACTAGCCAACTTGTCTTCATTTAACCACTACCAGTTTCTGGAATCGATTTTCAGCATTTTCCGGCCTTCCAATGCAAACATACTATTGTTTTTTTCTTTGCTGATATTACTAACTCATCGATGCCCAAATTTTCTTCTACTTCTCTTTTCCNAAGCACTAGCCAACTTGTCTTCATTTAACCACTACCAGTTTCTGGAATCGATTTTCAGCATTTTCCGGCCTTCCAATGCAAACATACTATTGTTTTTTTCTTTGCTGATATTACTAACTCATCGATGCCCAAATTTTCTTCTACTTCTCTTTTCCTTTAAATATGGCTAATATCCAACAGTTGCTTCCACATATTATATTAATACAATACATTTTACTGATACATATCCTTAATGACATTATTTTATTTGCTATTTAATCATTTAATTAGTTAATTTATTCATTTATTCATCCATTCATAAATAAATCGTTAAATGAAATACCTAATTTATAAATTTTATCGTGAATTGAAAATCGAAATTTAAATTAACTAATTGAAGTAGAGCAGTCATTAAAGTACACAAAAAAAAAATTTCAAAATTTGATAGTTGAAAAAAATATGTAACATATTTTAATGCACAAAACTAAAAAAAAAAAACGGAAACAAAAAATTGAAAATTTTTGAAAAAAAATTCAAAGTTAAGTTTAAATTTGAAAGCAAACTAAAAGTAGATATAGACGTAACAAAGTAATGAACATAAAACAAGAATGAAATTTTGAAGGAGGAGCAGAGGAAAAGGGACGAGCACATCAAGCTGAATAGATTCCCTCACCTGGTTGAATCCATTTAGCGAATGCGGAAAACAATCCTCAGAAGTTGTTGGTGGACTTGAAAATTCTTATCTCAATTCTTCTCTTATCTCTCTATCTCTGTCTCTCTCTTTCCTTTCTGTTTTTCACCTCATAAATTTTTTATTTATTATTTTTTTATAGAAATATTTTAGTGATATTTTCGATTTCTAACCAACTTACTTTCTTATTCAAATTTTATTGTAGCAATTCCTTCCTTCTATTTTCCTCTTCCTCTTCTTTTACCTTTTGAGTTCTTCATATTAACTTTCTTTTTCTGCTTATATCTCGAATATTGGTATCATCATTTCCTTGAAGAAACATAAAATGTTCTTTCGTTTTGCGCTTCTTTGCTGTTACCTTAAGCTAAATGCTACTTCCTGTTGTTCTGTTCATTTCTTGCAAATATAGAAATGTGAAAAAAAAAAAATTAAAAAAAGATGAATACATTTGGATTAATTTTTTTACTAATATTTTACTAATGAACTTATTAACACATTTTGAATTGTATCATAACTGAGAATTATTATTGAAATAACGTTTTGAGTAATAATATTACTCAAATAACCTTTATTTTTAGGGTAATGTAATATCGAAGAAATATGTTACGTTTCCTTTGTGATAATTTGATATTATCATAGGCATACGTGATAGATATGCTATCAATCCACTTATGTGTTATTAATGTTAGTTATACAAGTATGTAATATATTTAATTACGTAAATGAATAAATAAAATATAATATTTGATTTTCATCGTAATATACATAAAGTTATAAAATACACATATTCCTCTTATAAAAACTATAATAATCTGTAAAAAAAAAAAAAAATTGTTGGCATAACTTAGATTATTTTGTATTATAGAAAAGTCGCAAATTAAGTTGGATAAATTAACTAAATTGGAAAATTGAAGTACGAAAAATATTTTGTTTAAACAGTTGTTTATGCATAGTGAGAATAATTAGTGTTGCAAACAGTCTTCAGCATAAATTGATTATGTGAGGTCGTCAATTAAATTTGAAAAGATAGAGAAAAAATTTGTCAGAATTAATTTTATTTAGTTTCCTAATTGAAATTAAATTAATTATTGCCAGATTAAAATTTGAGATATTTGAATTGATAATTTCCATCCAATATTTTCAATAATTGAATTAGATCCCTTATTGATAATTTTTTTTTAATTACAGAAAATGATTCATCCACTCAATGTAACTAATAATAATTAATGACCTCATCGAATTTAAGTTCAAATTCATCATTTGTTGTTTTTCTTCTTACTTTTTAAGAGAAATAGGGATAGAAAGAGAGAGGGAAAAGAAAGAGTTACAATTTTGAGTGGAAAAACATGCAAGTGGCAAAATATTTGGCACTTTTTCAACAAAAAATTTAAGCTTAAAATATTAGCTATAGTATATCTTCAGTTGACGTCACGATTTCAATATTTTGTCGTACTATTACTTTTCTTTAAATTTGTGTGAAATTTTAAACGAAAAGATTAGATTTCAAATTTTTCTCATCCTTAGATTGGAAATTTCATTTGTATTATAAAATTTGAAAAAAAAAGAAAACAAGATTAAGAAAAAAATTTCCATAAATGATTGATAGAATTACAATTATCTGTTTTTAATGTATTTGCATGCAAGCGTTTGTATCAAAATTTTTCAAATTTTTGTTTTCAAAAAATATGGATATTTCTAATAAACTCTCATTCCAGTATCATAAAAAATGCCTTCGTTTTTAAAAAAATCTTAGAGTTTAACAAATGAAATTATTATTTAATAAATAAATAGATTAAATTATTAAGTATTATTATAATGAATATGCGATATGATAATGCTATAATATTGTTATTTAATTAATTTGATTATAAATGATAACAATTATTGTTATGAAAAGATTAATTACAGTGATCAAACCTTTTAAATCGAACGAAGAAAAAAAAAAATGTTACGACAATGAATGAATAATTAATGACGGAAATGAATTAATAAAGAGAAAGAAAGGAAAAAAAGAGAGGATTAAAAAAAAAGAAAAAAGGAGAAAGAAAGATATCGTAAATAGTACGTATAAAAAGATATTTCACATTTTTAAATTGATTTCTTCTCAAAATGAACATCTATTTAGTGCATTTCATTTTGTTTTTTCCTTATTTACTGTTGTTTTTGGCAAAATGAAAGAAAAAAGGAAAAACAAGACATGACAGATATGTAAGTATGAAAAGAAATGAAAAAGAAAAATGAAGGATGAGGAAAATTTTCAGTAAAAATAAGAGGGAAAGAAGGAAATTAAATTTGAAGTAAGGCTAAAAGGAAAGATTCATGAAAAAAAGAGTGAGGAATGCGCAAAATATTCTTGTTATAATGAATGAAAATAAAAAATGCTATGTATATTTAGGAATGCTAAATTAATAGAAATTTTAAAAAATTGAAGTAAGAGTGAGGGAGCAAATGAAAGAGAGTGTGACAAAGGGGAGGTGACAGCATATAGAACTAAAAATGTAAAAGGGACATTTAAGTTTAAGTATAAGTCCTTTTAACCACAATCATTGCTTACAACATATTGACTAAATTCCAAAATATTCATAAATGATAGATGTATGTACCTACAAATACACACACACATACACACACACACACACACACACACACATACACATACACATATATATAATACAAACAAAACACACACACACACATCTTCATTTACTCATAAATGAATAAATATGAAATTGAAAAACTGAATAATAAAAGAAATTAAAAAGTTTACAAAATTACCTTTTAAATTAATACTATTAAGGAAATTTTTTGGGAAATCATACTTTATTCTTTTCTGATAATTTTATTATTTCAAATTTATTTAATGCAAAATAAAATTTATCTCAAAAGAGTAGTTGTTCATTTTTTGCCAAAATGTTAAAAATGACAGAAAGTATGGAAAAATTACAATTATATAATTTTATAAAACTGTTTCTGTGTTTTGAAACTTTATTTGTTACATTTTTAAAATTTAAAACAAAATTCTTCTGACTTTCCTTCAATTTTTTTTTTCTTTCGCCGCAAACTTGTGCTAGAAACAAAAATACAAAGACAGGGAAGAAATTTAATTTTAAAGTAAAATTGAAAGTCTTTTCCTTTCTTTTTTAAAAAAAAATGATGTTATGAAATAATAAAGAAGACGAAGAACAAATTATGAAGAAAAATTTTAGTTGCTTGTGAACTTGCGAGTTCAAACATTTCACTTACTTTTTTTTATTTGTGGTTAAATGTATGAAATTTTTCGATGATAAATAAGGATGGAAAGAAAAAACTGCAAAATGAAGAGTGAGAAAATGAATAAATATATATTATAAGTGCAAAATGGAAATTTAAATTTAAGTAATTTTGAAAATTTTTTTTAATACGACGAAAAAATTTATCAAGATTTTGGCATATAAAAAAAACTTTTTTTTCGACTAAAAAAATTTCCATAGAAACAAAAAAAAAATGGATGTTAATTTACGAATTATAAGTTTCTAAATCGATAGTATATTGGACAATGAAAAAAATTGAATTTAACAAAGCAATAAAATTAAGTTATTAAAATCCTTGTATTGAATTCAATTTGACACAATTGATACAGAATATTTATGTATCTGTTATCTGTTCATTATTATAAAAATACAAAAACTTACTTTAAAAGAAATAACAATATTAACTTGACAAAAATGCCGCATGATGCATGATAATTTAAGGTGAAAAAATTTCTAATTTCAATTTTTTCTGAAAGCTCAAGTTCTGAAATCTCAAAATTTCTTTAGGATGAAATAACAGGAATTTATTGGCTAATATAAAAAAATTTGAACTTCATCCAATGTTTTATTTAAATGAAATATCGCTAATGGCATGGATGCTTGCCGGCAAAATTGCCAAAAAAGTGACAAATCATTTCGTCACTTTTGATTGTTCAGCAGCGTTGTATCATCGGAATTCGTTAATATTTACTTAAAAAATACTTCTTAAGTATCTTCTTGGCTGCATTCATATTTTACTCTTGGCTAAATTAAAATGAAACATTTTTTAGATAATTTATTTGAAATTTGAACAAAAATCGTAAGCTTCTGCTCAATAAATTTTTGAAGAGATATTGAAATTTTTTGAAAATAAGGAAAGAAATAGGTTTGCCTCAAAGTAAGTTTCATTGGAGCTTTTCAATTCATTCATTTCTTTTTTGTTATTGCTATTTTCTTTTTTTAATGATTAATAGCTTCCATTTTTAAAATTTTTTTTAAACATTTGCTTTGCTATACCAATCAGAATAGAAACCAAAATTATGTAATCGTTTAGCACAAATTTTTAATCTCATAAACCTTCCGGAGAAATTTTACTTGTCTATTTGAGTTGATAAATTTGTGTTCAGTAACTTCCTTCACTATGATGAAATTATTTTCATTTTTCAAAAAAAAAGGGTTTGTACACCTTAGATTTTACAATTCGACGAAGAATTTTAAGATTTAAGTTTTCGAAACGAATTTTTTGCACATTTAACACAAACTTTTTATTCTTCAGGAAGGTTATGCATCAGAAAAAAGAATTAGTTGTAACACTCGTTCTGTTCTATATATCGTTTATCAGCAGTTTTAAGATGTTAACTTTCTGTGTCAACAAAAAAATTAATGAGTACATGCACAGACATGATTAATACGAAAGGAATTATTATGATACTATTTCATTAATACAGGAAAAATCATGATTGTTATGAGGGAACGTTGTGATTACTACAGAAAATTTTTTTCGTAAATGGAAATTTTCGTAATTACCATAAGAAATAATATTATTACTACAAAAAATGATTACTGTACATTACTACACAATGTAATCACTATAAGCAATATTATGATTATCGTAGGAAATGTGATTATTACAAAAAATGTCACGATCACTGCAGAAAATATCATGATTACGATAGTAAACATTATGATTATCATAATGCGAAATATATCTATGCGTGTGTGTATATATGTTCGAAATCTGCTATGAAAATTGAAGCATGCAATCATTTTACTGATAATCAATGGGTACAATGCAGCGTATATCAAGAATCGCACCTCGTTACTTCGACATATCTCCCTCTCTCCCTCTCCCTCCCGTCTTCCCAGATGATTTAAAGTGTTAAATTTGTAAAATTTTGAAAAAAATAAAAATAACAAAACATTCCATATTATTATTATTATAATAAAACGAATTGTAAGAATTATGCATATAAAACTGATTCAAAATGTGATCAAAATACGAAATATTTGGAATTCTTTTTTTCAAACATTCAACGAAGAACAATGATCAGATATTTTCTTATTCAACCATAAACTGGAACCGAATAGTTTGATATTATGCCACAACTGCTTTTCTTTTCCAGTTTTTGTGCTATGAATATACGAATGCCTGCAAAAAAGAATTTCATGTGTTATTAATTAATTTTTATTATTTCGCAAGGGGAAAAAAATTTAGCAACAAATCTTTATAATCTAATTAAGTTTAAAAAAAATATATGAATAAGAAATGATAATTAGTAATTCTTTTCTCTTTAAATTAGAAAAAAATTTACTACCACAAACAAATTATCCATCAGGAATGTTTTTAATAATATTTTTGAATATTTAGTTTTGAAAGTCACACAAGTTCAAATTTTGCACCATTAATAAACAACCTGTGAATTAGTCCAAAACTGTACAAAAATATGAGAACAAGGTGAAAAAGGAGGAAAAAAAGGTTTTGCTCCGAAATTCTTGTGATTCAGTAGAGAGTGGGACGAAAAAACGGGGGACAAGAGTGAAAATAGTAATCAAAATACGCCTGTTGATGTTAAATATGTCTTGTTATAATTATATAGTTAATTGGTTAAATATTTTACGCTTATCAGCAAGAAAGATATTACTTGATAACAATTGGCGAATGCGAAACAGTTATGCAAAACAAATATGGTACTGTAATAAAATCTGCATCAAACTGAACGCTTACAGTACCGTTTGCGTACTGTAATGCTGCTGCTTTTCCGATTAGATCATTCGACGATGCCAAAGTGATACTTCCATCAAGTTTTGTTGATATACTGCATTGAAAATGAGAAAAAAACAAGAAATGTAATATATTTGCTTAAAAAACAATAAAAATCAATAATTTTTCAAACCATCTAATCAAAAAATACAAAATGAACTAACACAGATTTCAAATTTAAGTCTGATTGAGTAAATAACTTGATAGCATACGTGGAATTAATTCTCATCCCAGCATTCTTGTTCCACAAGCTTATTTTTGCAGAACCATGTAAATCAATTATTATTGTACCCATAATATCGACTGTTATCGATAATCCGCTCATCAGTGGTATATAGCCATAATATAGGCGATAAATTAGATTTTTCTGCAAACAATCATTTAACTAATGAGGAATAATTGTGATATATTTACCTTTGGCACTTGAATTTAATTCTTTATTTAAGTTGAAATTAATGCATAATTTATTAGTCTGAAAAAGAGAGATGGAGAGAAGTAAAAAAGTTAAATATAAGATATATTTCTTCTAAAAATCCAGACGTAGAAAAACAATCTTGTCATATAAAGTAGATTAAAATCAATCTAACAATTTAATGAATTATAAAATTCATTATCTATCAAAAATCTTAAAATTTTGAAAAATTGATAAATGACAAACATCATACAGAAGCATTGGTTCACCGTTAGCACTCCAAACAGCATTAATCAGTTCGTCAAATCCGTGGAAAATTGTTATCGGCACATTACGATTATTTAGCAGGCCTATTTGAGCTATCGCTAATGGATCTTCAGAATTACTTTCTTCATCGTCATTGTAACTTTCTGAATCCAACAAATACGACTTCAGTCCTTTCATTCCAACGGATATCTAGTATGAAAATAAAAGTAACACTTTTAAATAATAAATAAAAAAAGGAAAATTTTGATTTTATCATTTAAATTATTATATGAACCTTTTGTTTTTAGTTATGAGAACAACTAATAATTTCAAAAATTTCAAGGTTATGTTAAATGCTTCAATTTCAAATAAAATTTTGACATGCTGTATGAATCAGTCGTGGATTGCGTGCAAGCTATGTGATACTGTTTATTTCCCCTGTCATTTCTATCAATTTTATTAATAAAGAGAGGAATTGAAAAATGATCGCCAAGATTATTCCAAGAAACTATTCCATAATGTGCATTATTATTTATTTTGTTTAATCATAATTTAACTTAATTTATGTGTATCCTAGTTGACTGTAGGTTCTAGTTTTATCAGAAAAAAATTCAGTTTAATGATAATAATTTAAAATAATATTTAGTATAATGTGTAAGCAAACCTGCATAAGAGGAAATAACGATCGTTTCTTTGGAGTTAACGAAATTAAAAAGTCATTCCATAATAAAATACCTTTATCATTAACTGTTTTAATCCATACTGTTATATTGTTATCATTACCTAATTCTGCAATAGAAAATATTGTTAAAAATATTATTATCAACTTCACTAGTCAGTGAAAACTTTTACTGACATAGAGCAAAGTTGAAAAAATAAAAGAAAAAAGGAGAAAAATTCAAAAAAAAATTTTTACAAATTTTAAAATCAAGAATTAATTGAGGAAAAGAGAGAGAAAGGATAAAGAATAGATAAGAGAGATGAAGAAGTGGAAGAGAAGTGAAAGAGCAAAGAGTGGATACTTTCTTGTTTTCATACTTTTCCTATTATTAAATATGATATTGAACTTTTGCTAACAATATTTCTTTTATTAATTGCATCAATTTGCTTGCGATATTCCATTAGTTATACCAATCATCCGCCAATTAATTATAATTAATTATAACAATTAATTATTTCAATCATAATCGAAATAATTAACAAATTTTATTAATTTCAATTATCTGCTATAACTTATATCAAATTACTTATGATAACTCATTGATAATATATTAGTTACTTTTAGCATCCCATTAATTACATCGTTTACCTGCGATATTGATTAGAGAGACGTCTGATGTGGCTTTTAAACTACGATGAGCATAGTTTGGTTGAAATACTCGAAATGAGCGCATTTTGGCCCAATATGAATTGAACTGTAAATGGATATGAAAATTTCAGTCAATTCTGTAACATTTAAATCTTATTTTTTTCTAATTCATTTTTAACATTTTAATTTATGATGATATGTGTTACATTTATAATTAAAAACTTTACCTCAGGTGAAATTTCCCGTTTTCGGATAACGCTTCTATAAAAGTAAGCCCATTTTTCTTGCTCCGTTGGGAAAAGTTCTTCGGATCTATAAGGTTGTTTAGTGAAATTATGAATTAAAATTAAATGACCAATTAAATTGAAGAACGTCTCAAAATATCAACGATATGGTAAAGTTTCAAGGTAATCCTTTGAAAGAAAAGCAATTATAATAGTGTTTGCAAAATTTTAAAACATTTTCAAAATTTTCAAATTCCTCCAATTTGCTTATTTGTTATTTTATTATTATCAGTAATGTTGACGATAATTATCATTAAAATTTTTCATCCAGGTATTCAAGATATCAAATATTCATCGCGAACAGTACCATAAACAGTAATTCACAAAATAATATTAAAAAAAATGAAGAATGAAAAACCTGAGCAAATATGTTCCAACCAACTCTTTGTCAGGCAGAATATTCAGCAGTACCTCGATGGCAAGCGTTTGATCCGTAACTGTTTGACGTAACGGACATGTATTATGAAAGATACGAAGTAATTTATTGATTGTCTGAAATATAATAAATTAAATTATTACTCAATAAATAAATGTTTTCATCCATTACTGTTTTTTCGTTTCCTTTTTCCATTAAAAAATTTTTAAAACAAAATGAAAAAATTATTCAAAATTTAATACCTTCCAATGAAAATGTTTTCCATCAAAAAGTCGAAGGAATCGTAGGGCTTCTTCTTGTACTAAGTTTGTATCATTACTTGTACTACACAGAAACTGAATTGCATAAGGTAATAAACTAGAAAAAAAATTCGAAATATTAAAAATACAGACACGTATTACAGATGATATGTAAGAGCTTTTTTGAGAATTTAAGAAGCACTTTTAAATTAAGTGTTTATTGTTTTCAAATCAAAATTTCTAAATTAAATATTGCTAAAAAAAATCTTGTTTTGTGCTACCAAAAATTTCAAAATTATAAACAAACTTTAATAATGGCAAATTTTCAAAAATTTGCAATGCGTTTATTTGACAATCGCTATCTTTACATTGCGTAACGATGTATTTCGTGAATTCATTTACATCCTTTAAAAAAAATTTTTTAAATTTCTATTGAAATTTTAAAATGTTTAGAAATGATTTCAATAACATCTCATTTAATGTAATACTTTTTTTCCACTTAAATTTGAAAAATTCTCACTTCATTTTTTGCATTTTCGCATGCATATTTGCGAATTTTTGTTGAATCACAATAGCGCCGATAAAGATTTGCAACGGTAAATGCAATATGCTTCGCATAATACTTATCATTTGTATCTTTCATCCAATTCTAAAAATTAGTATTTCACAAAAATTTTCTTAAATTTAATTTTTTTTTCCAACACAAATAACGCATATAAATAGAACATCATAGACAACTTATAGTAATGATTTAATTTTTTTGTCAAACTTGATAAATATGATATGGAAATGTCTAAGACATATCTGAAATAGGTTATAAAAACAAGGAAACGGAAAATAATAATATGGTAACCTTAAGATCATTGATGATAGTAATATCAATTTTTGTTGTCTGTGAAAGAGCTTGTAGGAAACGTTCGAGAAATTCTGGAGCTTCAGTTGTAAAAGCATTTTTGCCAACAATATATGATGTCATTGTTCCAGCTAATCCAATGGCATCCACAAGTATTGGCCTACAAAAACAGGTTTGCCAAGAAAATAAATTTGTAATATTAGTCTAGGAATAGCTATCAATTAGAAAAATATTAGACAAATCATTTTATGATCCAAAAAAAAATAATAATCCAGGTCTCACATAATTGGAGCATTACGAAATTCTCTTATTGCATCCAGTATATCCTGATCCTTAGCAAACAATATACTATTCAGAATTGATGCCAAAACATCCGTTTTCTTATCCAAAAATTCGTTGTTGCTTTCTTGTAGTATTAATTTTAGCTGAAAAGAAAAAAACTATTGAAATATCCAATTTTTCAAAAACTTTACAAAAAAAATTTCTAAAAGAAAAAACAATGTATTTGAATTACTCATAGACTTGAAAAAATAAATAAATAAATAAAAAGCAAAGCAAGTGTAAATAATTTGCTTCTCAAATTAAAATTACGCTTTATTGCAATTTTTCTTAAATTTTTTTTTTTTTTTTTTTAAAAATAACGAAGGTGAAAATAGAAAATTATAAGATGAAAAATATAGCTTGAAATTTTGTAAAACGTCATATGTTCCAAAGCTTTTCTTGACCATAACAACTGTGGCTTTTTTACTTGTAGTACACAGATTGCATGGTTCAAAAATAATAAACTCTGTTAATTTAAAAACAAACTTTAAGTGATATTTGAATTTTTGTCCTCTTTTCAAGTTGAGGTACTTCTTAGACAAACATTATTCCTCAAAGCCATGCACAACATCCTGGCCTCTAAGCCTTATTTTCTATTCACCGCTTTTTGCCGTCATGAAAAATGTTTGAGTTCTCGAGGAACAATGATTTAATGTCATTATTTTAGATAGAAAGAATGAATAGAGATTCTTGAAAATTTTTGGATATTACGTGATGGATGCATAAACTCTAAACATCAGTTCTTGCTGTACAATAGAGAGTACTCAGCTGCGTGAAATGAAACTGATACACGCTCGTAGGCGTAAGTGAACATCCATTATTCATTGTATCCCCTTCAACAGTTTATTTGTTGGCAACTATCAATTGTTTTCTCATATTTTCTCCTCAACATAAAAAACGCTGAACTTTTCAGATGATCCACAGTACATCGAGTTATTTTCGTTTAAACTTGAAATTTGAATTTGATGATAAGAAAAAAATTTATTCCGAAAACTATCCTTAAACAATCTGGAAACTTTTTCTTTCCTCGGAACTTTTGATAGAATTCCTATATTATCAATGATCAAAAAACACGTTGTCAAATTTGTGGATGGCACTTTTCTACTAATTGTAATCTCTTATTTTAACTTACTGAAATAACATTATCAAAATTCATTACCAGTAAAATTTTATTGAACATCGAAAAGATTAAAATTTAATGCATAAACATTTATTTTACCTTTGGTCGTTTTTTTTTTATGCCAATATTCATTTTTTGATTAATTTCTTTCCAATTTCTACCCATTCGTTTTGCTTTGAATACAGTCTGAGCGCATTCATCAGATGATAATTTCGCGGAACAGAAAGGTTTGACAAAATGAACAGTACGATTCATCATTTTCATTTTTACGCTGAAAAAAAGGTTCAGTATCAATATGATTCAACTCAATTTAAATCTGTGTAAATAGAATTTGAAATTTGAAATCATTTTCTAAAATTAAAATTTGTACACTTTACTTCAGTAACGAACTATTTACTCTTTTTTTAATCCACTTATAACATAGAAGTGTATGTTGAAGAGTTAAATTTTTCAGCATAGGTAATTCGTTGTAACTTAATTTCTTCTTTAATTGAGCTCCAGTAAAACTCTTTTAAGATAATGTGCGTGTATGTTGTAAAGAATTTCATGGATAAATACCAAAAACAGTACTACTATTATTCCATCTTTGATTCATTTCAAATAACATACTGTGTTTCCACAACCAAGTTCCAGTTAGAAATTATCGAGCTCTTCAAGATCATCTTCTCTTCAGCTTCAATATCAACAATATCTGCATTTGATTTTGTATTTTGTCTAGAACATGATTCGATTTTTTTAGGTTGAGAAAAATGAATAAACCAGAAATAAAAGATCACATTAGAAATAATAAATTAGAAATAATAGATCACATAGGCATCACTTAAAAGTTTGAAACATAGATACCATTCAAAAGGCTAACATCAGTATTTCAGATTATTTAAAAATATCTGATATTAGTTAATTATCAACTTATTAACATCAACCAAGTAACATTTAATTGCAAAGGTAACGCACATGTAAACAACAGAATGTTGATATTTATGTTGTGTGAGGCCATCAATTAATGTAAAATTACGGATACCGTCAAACTGACAATGATTTATTTGCCTTCGAAATATTTTGTCACGCGGCTTTGAGAAACGATAATGGCACAGACCATATGGTGTGATCTCAAATTTGAAAATGCTTGTAAAATGTTATGAAAAGATCTGAAAATTTAATGCTTGAATTCTTAATTAGCAATTATGTCAGACTGATAAATTCATTTTTTGTTAATATATCAATTTTAAAAACAGCAGAATTAATTAAAACAATATTTTAGTGAAATTTTTGAACTTCAGCAAATTAATAAAAAACAATGTAGCTAATGAATTATAAATATGTCTTAGACCTGCTCATTTTTTGAGTCAATAATTTTTATAAAAAATGAAAAAATGTATTTGAAAATACAAACATGTTTAAAGTGCATCCAGTAATACATTAAGTAATGGAGTGATGAAATAATTAATTGATTCTACAAGTAAATAAGTGTTTAATGCTTTCAATCACTTGATTACCCTAAATAATTCAATGAAATTAAAAAAAATGAAAACGAAAAAAAAAAATTCAATAACTTACAACATTCTGCTCATCCCCAGTACCACTTTTAGCTGGTGTCATTGTGGCATAAACAATTGCAAAGAGGACATTCCAGTTTACTTTCCAGTTTTTTTCTGTTAATGTTGTTGCCACATATAGTCCTTCTAAATTATTCCCACCTTGGATGAAATTAACATAAACATCCGGCATATCATATTGACATGAACCACTAATGCATTTCAGGAACTGGAATAATTTAATTCATTTATTTATTTATTTGTCTACTTGTCTGCTCGTTTGTTTGTTTATTCTAAGTAACAGTATTTTATTTTTTTTTTTTATCTTCAATATCAGTTAAGTTATTCGGTATGTCACCATTTAGATTAATTTGGAAATATTTTTTGAATGATGGAATAAATGATGTATTTGACAATGCATTCATTTATGACTTATTTATTTAGAATAAATGACATTTTAAAATGTGACAAATTTTGTATTATATGTGCAAAATTGTTTTAATTATATCTTTGACTTAATTATCAAATATACATATATGAATATTATTAATTATACATTTATAATAAACTCTATATTTCCTTAGTGATAATGATTCAGATGAAATTTTCTTCATAACATCAAAAACTATTAAACGAAAATTTAGATTGGAATTTCTGGTTTCGTCATTTATAAACATAGTAATGAAAGATAATGATAGTAATATTAATTAAAGATTTTTTCATTTCAATTCTTTAAGTAATTTACCAGTTTTTTTTAAAACTATTTTTTTCTAATCTAATTACCTCTCATCCATAATCAATTAATGGACCACTTCAGGTTGTTCTCTTAATAATTTTTTTTTTTCCACTAAGCTTACCATCATTACATATTTGATCAGAAATCACAAAACATTGGCATTTATAAGCGATAATTCATCGCTTTGATGTCTTAACCCTTTCATTATTCCATTTGCATCCTTATTTGTTAATAAGATCGAATAAAATAATTTTCATAATTTCAGAAAATAATTCTTGAAATTGAATAACTTTTACGTTTCAAACTATGATTTAATCCAAATTGATAATGCCTAAATTTTAAACAAATTTTGTCAGAAATTAAATGAATCTAATGAAAATAAACTTTGCCTAGGAACTGGATGAAAATAAATCCGGCATAGAACTGACATGAAAAACAAATCTGATATGAATGTTTGATGAAATAAATTTGATATAAAAATGAAGATGAAAATGAATCTTATACAGTAATTGAATGAAAACAAGTCTTTATGAGAATGAAAATGAAAAGAAACCTGATATCGACCGAGAATTTTGCCAATAGGATCATAATGTAGGATATGAAAAGAATAGGTTGCATTTATTGTTTCAACAATACTTTCATGTAACTTTGTTTTTTCCTCATAAATTCTTGTCTCAGACCAAAAATTGTATTCATAAAAAAGATATCTGAAATGCATCAGAACAAATGTATACCGCTGGTTAAAAGTGGGAAGAAGAGGAAACAGAGGAAACGGTAAGAACAATATTAAGAGGATGATATCGCTGAACTTTTCAAGTATTTAAATTAAATCATGGATTAATTAAAACTCTTAAATACTACTGTTAATTATGCAACTCCTTCATAAATAAAACAAACGATTGTATTTCCTTAAATTATATTAACTCAAACCTTTCTGTTTCTTTATCATTGCTAGAAAATTTCGCTTCTGTATTTCTATCATTTGATTCTTTAGTCCTGCCAGTAACGTAAATCACGTGCATCAAATCTAAATATGCATCATAGTGGTCAAAGAGAAGTTTAATTAGTACTGAAAATGATATGAACATAATACTATAAAAGCCTAGTTCTTTGTAACATTTGAGAATTAATCAACAAAATATCAATATATACCATAAAAAAGATACTAATAATTGATTTTATTACTTTAATTGAAATTGTAAAACAAACCAATTGAGTATAATATTAAAACTACAAGTTTCATCATAGTGGCAGCAATGGTTGCAGTGATAACACATAGATTGCATGCATACACAATAATGCTTTCTACTTATCAGTAATGTAAACAAAACTTATCAGTGAAAAACTATAACTCATATATGTTATCAAGCCGAACTGAACAAAAAAATACGATCGTACATATCATATGAAAATGAAAAAGAAATTCCAACTATTTGAAAATTTAAGCATTCCGAGAAAAGTTTTGTATACTTCAAAAATGAGAAAAATTCAATGCAATGATGAATATTAACAAGTTTATATTTGTTATATATTTCATTATTATTTAAAACTTACCAAAAAGTTTTTGCAAAAAATTGTTCGACTTGTTTACCTATTTCTTCTGTTTTGTTAATTTATTTGTTAGTTTATTGATTTATCTGTTTGTTTGCCCACTTGCTTTTTCTTTCAAGTTTTTCAACACAAATGAATTTTCTGAAATTTCGTCAAAACATTATTAAATTAATACTGAATTAACAGTTTTTTTCTCGTTTTCTTCTTTTTTGTCGTAAATAGATAAGATCGTCGACCATATAAGAAATTCATATGATAATAATAAATCAGATCATTTTAGCGGAATTGATTTATTTATTTATTTTAAATAGATAATTAAGTCATTTAATCTAAGCACTTGTTCAATTCTTATTCATTATAAGATAACATACAATTATATATTTTAGTTTCCAATGAAACAAATGTAGTTAAATAATCGAGCGAAAATTACTTTTCTTGCTGTGCTTTAATTTGTCTTTGAAAATACGAATTTGTCCAAATTTCTTTTTTTTATTTGTTAAAAAATTTTTTTTCTTTTGCATTTAATGGGATACATTGCTGTGACTGCTTGAAATGCCTAAGATATTTCAAATTTCCAAAAACACCAGTTTTGTATGTTAAAATAATGCCATGTATATTGTTCAGTATGTGTTATATGATTAAAAGAGAGGTTAGTTAATATTGGCGAGAAACATTTTGATTTGTGCTCTTATTTGAGCCTAAAGCCAAATATGGCTTAGGAAGATGATGGGAAGAGAAAGTGAGGTAAAGGGAAAGGGTAGTTTAAGAATCGATTTTGGATGATTTCGAGCAAAAGCTTTGCCGTATGTGCCAAGCAGAGAAGGGAGTCTTAGTTGTCGTCTGTCACCACCATCACATAAATCGATGTCCAGACTGAGGCCAACTAAATATGTATGGGCTATATGAATTGATTGAGCTGATGTGACTTTTTTGCAAAAACCCGCATTCCTTTACTTGGCTGTATGATCTCATTGTATCTCAGCATTACTGCGTTGTTGTGCTTTTTTATGATCAGATAGCGAAGTCTAGAGCGTAAATTGTCATTTGAAAATGTGGTTTTGTTGTTTAGGCTTAGGCACTTTTTTTGTGCCTCTTTATGACTTGTCACAAAAAAATTCCATAATGGCCAACGATACACTTTTAGAATGATTAGGCTCTCTTGGGTGGAAAATACGGAGAGCCAGAGAGCTATGGACGACAGAGGCCAAAATAAAAAATTTCATTCATTTGGCTGGCACGACTTACACGGCTCCGCACTCCTCTGAAAACTCTCTGAAGTGTGAAACAGAATTACTAGCTCTTGTTGTGCCAAGTACCTTCTTTTCTTTTCTTTTTTTCTTTTTTTGCTCTTTTCACAATCCTGCTGTTTGCATTACAGCTTTTCAAATTGAAGTTTTTCTTCTCCTACAGAATCCAACAACAGATAACGATTGCATGAGCCTAACAAGAAGCCACAGCTGTACCATTTCCAAGTAGCATATACTATTGGTTCATTCTATTTCCTTTACCATAAACTTTTGCCTTTTTTTCTTTCTTGCAAGCAGATACAGTTTTAAAACACAAGAAGGCTCACGGACATACACATACATACACATATGGAATATTTTAACTTTTCCTAATTTGATTAACATTCCTTACAGATACATCATTAACTTCATTTTATCGCCTAAAAAATGAACAAATTTCAGTTTTAATAATTTCTTCTTCAAATTTCAACAAACATTCTGAAATTGTAGAATGGTATGTAAACTTCATATTATAAATGTAATTCTTTGCTAAACTGAACAAAAGCTTCATAAAAAATATTCCAAAAATTTTCCACTCGTTTTTTATCATCGCTGATTCATTCCTAAAATATTAATCAATTTGTTTGTATCGAGTTTTTCCATTCTTTTTTTTGCTTGTTTTTTCTTCAAACAATCTGAAAAAATTTTTTTGTTTCGAAATTGTAAAGTTTCAATACTACTTCTTTAAAATGTGACAAAAGTTTTTTTTTTCTTTTTTTTAAAATTAATTACAAGATGATAAATTTAAAATCTGATGTAAAAAAAAAATGAAATACTAGACTGGATTTTTCAAATATCAATTAAACTTTAAAAGGAAAATTGATTATGATTGATATGAAATGTGAAAATTTGTTAATTAATTATTGAGAAAGTAATTATTTTTTCCGGTTAAATGCTTTTAATTTTTACTGGAATTAGTTAATAATAATTTTTTCTTTTCTCATTTCTTTTCTTTTTTTTTCTTTCAAATGATTGATGTATTTTTAAAATAAAATAATCATAAATATTAGTGAAATGTTGAAATGATGTAAGAAAGGATGAATATAAATGACATAAAAAATTAATAGATAGATAATATTGATCGATTCACGTCAGGTTAAGTTGGACTGGATCAGATTGAATAGAACAAGATTAAACTGAATCAAATTTCATAAATACGTGTTCATCATTAATTGTGCATAGTATATATCAAACACAAATACAATTCATTCACAAGAGCAAAAACCGACCCCGGAATATACATACACATCTGTCGTGTCATCTCCATGGAATAATAGCAACTATAGTAGTAGTAGTAGTCATAGTCATAGTAGTAGTAGTGGTAGTAGAAGATCCGGGCCATCTGTCTCACAATTAGTTTCACTCTCTTCAATTTGTTATTACCTTCATTAAAATGTCTGTTTGCCCAAAATTATTATATCAATTTTTCAGTAATATTCATATTTGACCACTTTTTTTTTTTAAATTTCAACCATCCCACTTATTTGTTTTTTTAATTTCCCAAAAAAAAATCGTTTCCTTTCTATATATATATATATATATATATATAAATAATTATATTTAAAAAAAACTATATATATAAGTTTCTCAAATGCTTTCCTTTTCCATTTTTTTTTTCTTAAAAATTTTTTTCTCAAGCAATTTATAAACTTTCATTAGAAATGCTATCTTTACTTTTGCATTTTTTTTTAATTTTTATAATTTTAAGAATAATCACATCACTATTTATGCTACTTAAAAAAATAATGTAATTATTGATACTTTTCAAATTCCATTCTCATTCATTTTATAATAACTGTGTATTTGATACATATTCAAATAATTTTCATTTTCCTTCGTTCTTTTTTTTTCAAATTTAAAAGCTCTTAAAATATAAGCTTTTAAATTTGAATTTAAAATTCCCTTAAAACTGAATAAATTCATTTTCCTGTTTCACTAATAGCCTTTGAGGATCATTCGGTTATCCATATCTTTCTCTATTTGTAATTAAATAATGTTCAATTACTGCTTAAGAAATGATTAAAAGTGACAAATTTTGAATTGAGAAAATTTGAATGTATGTATATATTACATGTATGTAAAATGTGTGACCGATACATATCTTCGGGCAGATGCATTTGGAAATTTTTTATTCAAATCCGATTTTTAATTTCAATTCGTTTTCCAGTTGATTTAAATTTTGCATATAAATACAGTATGCAAACACACACGCAGACATACAGACATACACAGACACACACAGACACACACACAGACACACGTATATACACACACACACACACACACACATATACACACACACACACACACACACATACACACACACACAATCGGATTGTTGCAAATCCAAATACTTACGACAAATTTCTAAAATATACGTACTGCTCCAATTCTGCTGGAAATTTTCTTCCAGAATGCATGATATCATGGTATCCTGTTACCATAGCAATTAGTTCATGTGTACAAACATCATCATCATCATCATGAATTACCATTATCAACCACATCATCATCATAATCACGATTAATGTCAACATCATCATCATCATTCGCTTCTAAAGTTCTTTATCTCTTTCAAAGAACTGAACAAATTATATTCTTGAAAAACAAAATACGGAAAAAAAACGGAAAAGAGGGAGAGAGAGAGAACGAGATAAAAAAAAAAAAAATTGGACATTTTGTTCTGAAAACGAACAAGTACCTTTGATTATGCCTTTTTCCATCAATTTTGTTTCATTTTCCATTGTTTTCTAAGCAACAGTTTAAGGCTTTAAATAAAATTAAAATTTTTTCTTTCTCTTTTCCTTTTTCATTCTTTTTTTTTTCCTTTCGTTTGTTTGTTTTATCCGTTTGCACTAATGGAAAATATTAAACAATAACAGAAAATGATTTGACTAGCAAAACAATTACCCAATTATTTTATATTTTCATTTTTCAAATTTTTTTATTATTCATGTCAATTTTCTCTTCATCATTGTCATTATCATCATCAATAATGATAATGATAATGATGGTGAAGATGATGATAATGATGATGATGATGATGATGATGATGATAATTATGATGGTTATCATTTGAAATTCTCATTTCTGTTTTGCGTAACTTTGCCAATTATAACGTTTCCTCTTATTTCGTAGATAATAATCATTCACTGTTCGTAGAAATAATAATAATAATAATTAGTACCAATCTTTTAAATCACTCTTTTTCTTCTTTTTTTTCTTTCTTCTCTAATTATTATATAATAGTTAAAATAACAATAATATTAATAATAATAATAATAATAATAATAATAATAATAATAATAATAATA